>PVKB01004908.1:0-119263 GCA_004027205.1 Ctenodactylus gundi | reverse complement strand
CACCATTAGTCAATACCTGCTGATGGCTTATTGAGGAATAGCTGCGGGCACTTGGCACTTGGCCATCTTGTGGGACGCTTAAAGCCAGGATGAAGTAAGAACTATTAATACCCTCCCCTTTGATGAGCCAGAGGGTAATACTCAGGAGTTTGAAACTTCTCTAGCCTAGGACTGGAATCTAGTTCTGATTCCTAAATACGGCATTCCTAATTCATCAGGAACACCATAAAATTCTTGATTCTGTGGTTGACAGGATTCCAAGTCCAGCCTGACCTTTTGATATTTCATCTGACCTGAGGCAATACAGTTTTCTCTGTATCATCTCCAAGGATGAGATAGCTCTTTCCTAGGAAAAAGGCCTCTCCACACCTTTTCAGAGCAGCTTCCCCATGCGAAACTCTTCCAGCTCCTTGTGATTTCTACCTGTGGAGCTCTGTGCATGTATAACCACATATTGCAGTCAGCTGTTTTCAATCCTTCACGATGCTATCCCTCTCCTCTTACTGTTGGTGCTCTTGGCCAAACACATGCAACTCCTTACTCATCTTTCATGCCTCTTATGGGCCTGATCATATTCCTCTAAACACACTGCTTGGTTTGTGAAAGTTCTTGCTACAAAGAACCAAGGATTAGCTCCAAAGGGCTGATATCATGTTAGCAGCATGGGGCAACCAGAGGCACATGCTGATGTGGCTCTTAAATCTTTCCTGCTACAGGTAAAATAAGGTTAAGATTTGTTTTCTTCTTGTAATGTTATCCTGAGGACTCACTAAGCTTGTTATTAGTGAAGACCTTTTGATCTTTCAAATTAAATTGAAGTTCTATGACAAAGATACTGTATTTTTTCTTTTGCCCATGTACCAAGCACGCTGGACAGTGACTAGATTATAGATGGCACTCAATAAGTGTTGAATGAATTTTTTTCCTGTGAACCTGGCATTAGTACTATTGGTTTCACTAAATCCCGTTTGGGATTTTGCATTTATTCCTGTCATCTTGTTGGCTTTAAAATTTAAATTTGCTGACCTTGATTCATTTTGGTAATGCCACAAAGAGAATATTCTAAGACTTTGTTTCTCTTTGTTGACAGACTAAAGATGGAAGAAATGTATTTGCTCTTTTGTTTATTCAAATAGGCACTTGTCACCCAAGATGGGCAAGATATATTGCTTGACTTCACAAAGTTAATAATAGAGGGGAGACAGACAAAAATGTGGACACATTTCAGAGCCCTGCTGGAGCAAGATGAAGGAAAATTGCTGGAGGCAATTTTGGTCAAGCCCTGTGCATGCACTGTCCTTCTCCACGTAGAGAGGGACCGTGTGTGCACGGGCTCTGCAGGAGCTCAGCCTGAGGAGTGGGGCTTTTCCAGAAGTGCCTCCAGCTGGGAGAGGTTGAGCAAGGCAACCTGGCTGTCCTGAGCCCTGTCCTGAAGGTGAGAGGGCTGAGCGAACCCTTCACCCAAGGCTTTCTGTGGAAAAGTCTCTATTCCCAACAACCACCCCATATCCTTCTATATACCAGTTACCATTTCTGGTTATACTTAAAAATAATTTACTACTGTCTTCCCCCATAAGGGTGACTGTAGGTTAGGTAAGGAGTCTTTTCACTGGCTTACATTTGTATGGTTTAGATCTGAACTCTCTCCCAGAACTCATATACTCAAAGGCTTGGTTGCTGGTGGGCTTTGGAGAAGGAAGTAGACCGCAAAATTCTAAGTTCATCCGTGGGTGAATCCACCAAGGAGGTCATAACCTGAATGCCTTACCAGGAGATGATGGGAACTGAAGGATGGGCAGAAGGTTGTTCCCCGCCTGCCATATAATGCATCTGTCCAGCCACAGGCCTGAAAGCAATGGAGCCCACTAACAAAGGACTGACACCTCAGAAATCATGAGCTAAATAAATCTTTAAGTTGATTATGGCAGGTATTCTTTTCATAGCAATAGAAAACTGACACATCTTTGTGTCCCAGTGCTTAATCCTATGCTTGGGCATGGTAAGACCCCAAGTGAGCTCTCTTGGATGAATACATCTCCTAAAAATGTTATGAATCTATTTTTTCTTTATGTAGACCCCAGAGATGAATTCGGTTTCCTCACCAATTCTCTCTGATCATCTTTTCAGAGTTCTCATCTACCTGATCTGTTGCACTGTGAGAAAACATCCCCCTACCTTCTTTATGCTCCTCTTGCCAAATCAACCCTGACTTCTCCAGTTTATTTTACAAAAGTCGCCATAAGAAACAAGTGATAACAAAGCTATATGTAGCTTATAAAGGCTTTTAAGGAAGACGTGTTTTCTTATGGCCCTTATCTCTCGGCAGACCCGTAACAACAGTGGCTGTATTGCATTGTCCAGACTTGTTCATAGTCTTTCTCCTTGGCCTGTGAGCTCTTTCAAGCTGGTAAGCCGATTGCTCTGCTAACACGCCTGATATCTACATTTGAATGATCGACAGAGTGAATACTTGAGTGAATGACTTAGCTCTGCAAACAAAGCCTAGTCTGTCCTATAACCTTTTTCTTGGGCCTCATTTGCTTTTGTTGTAGACATTCGTCCACTCTTGACGTTAGATAAAACGATCTGACTGATCAGAGGTGATGTTAAGGTGACTCCGTGGCTAGGTATAGCATCATCTTCAGCGCATTACAGTCACCTCACAAATTTTTTAGGCCTGGATGGGAACAAGACAGCCTCTAGTTGTTCTCAGCAGCCCATTTGGCTTCTGCTGAAAATTCCTGTGTGGCTAGCACTCCCACAGAGCTTGTCTGGCCAGTGAAGTGCCCCATTGACTCCCATCCTACTGCAGACTGTATAGGATACCCTGAACCCACAGCCCAAGATGTGATCTAGCCTGTTCTATTGCTGCATAGCTGCCAGAACCTTCAATTTCTCCCATGGTCACTTCTTGGCCTCACATAAACCACCATATCTCTATGGAGATGAAACTCTTTTAGAAAGTTGTTATGGGCTGAATTTCATCTCCCCCTGTCCTCCAGTTTAGATGTTGAAGGCCTAACTTGTAGTATATAAGAATGTGATCTTATTTGGGACAGAGTCTTCATAGAGATAACCTAGTTCAGATGACTTCATTCCAATATGATCCATGTGCTCATCTCTCATGGAAGTGAGAAACTTGAAGACCAACAGGAGTCCCACGTGAAGATGAAGGCAGAGGCGAGTGGTACTTCTGCAGGCCAAGGAGTAGCCAAGATTACAGTAAACCACAGAAGCTAGGAGAAGGCATGGGACAGACAGATTCTCTTTCACAGTTCTCAGGGGAGTCAAATTGGTATTAAGCTTCCCATCTCTAGAACAAAGACAACAGATTTCTGATGATTGAGCCATGCAGTTTGGGGCACTTGGCTTCAGCAGCCCTAGAAAACGAGCATCAACGTGTTGGTGAGCACGAATACTGAGAACATTGAAAACACAAAGGCAAGGACCTCCACTTCCTCACATTGCGAATTGTGGGTCTGACCTGCGAGGCCCACTGAACGGCTGAGGACAGTGTGGCAACAGAAACGTTGAAACGGCCTCTAGGGACTTGTTTCAGAGATCACAGTCCACTTTATTAGGAGAAGCAAGAGCATATATAGGGTAAAGAGGAGGGTCCTAGAGTCCGTGTAATGTTCTGTTTATCCAGTCGCCTGAGAAAATCAGAATTACCACCTCATATGGAAGTCTTGGGTGCTCAGTGAGCTAGGCTAACAGGTTCCGATGTGAGCCAAATATGCTCGTGTCCATCCTGACCTCTCCACAGCAAGTGGGCAGATTTCCTTGCTGTTTACCCAAACAGCATTTACTGAGCCTCTGCTATATGTGAGAATTTTTCTTTCAGACATTAGATCACAGTTCTCTCCAAAATAACCTCACAAGTCACTATTTTCCAGAGAAGACTGAGGCTCTGTGAAATTAAGAGCTTAAGCAAGGTCACAGCTAGGTGGTGGGAGAGCCTGGATCCAAATCAGATCCGGGCAGCGTTCATGGTACTGTAGCTGCAAACTTCCTCCACCCGCGTGCCTGGGTCTTTTTGACAACATTAACCAACTTGGTGTAGGAGCTTCTTGCCAGTGTTCACGGGGCTGAGAATTCCAGTCCTGCAGCTCTGTAGCACTTAATGCCATCTCTGTCTCTGTAGAGCAGGGCTGCTCCATGAACCATTTGGGCTCCAATCATCTGAGGGGCCCATTACAGATGAGCCACCTTTGTGAAGAATGACACGTTCCTCTGGTTTCAAACACAGCACAAGCTTCTTATAAAATTCAGACAACATAGACCAGTATGCAGAGGAACACAACACTTCTGTCAGCACCTGGTGTAGGCATGGTGTTTAAGATTTGGGGGAAAGTGGGAAAAATATCTGCAATTGATTGGAACTCAAAGGTCAAAAATAGTTTTTGCTTCTCTCAGTGTTTAGGAAAATATTTGGAGGCAATGGGAATCAAAGTCTAGTTTAAACGGAGGAAGAACAAAGGACAAAAGGCTCTAGCTAAGTAAAAGGAATTTTCTCACTTTTTTCCAATACTGCTCAAATGGAGTTGAATTATGGTAAATTACATACAGGGAAGATACATGTCATAATATATATATACACTTTGTATATGTAATTCCCCCTACAACCTCTCCACCCCCTGCAAAAGGCTCATCGATGTATTCCACACAGCTGTTTCCTGGGATGTGTAGTCTCTTTATGTTGTAGAAGTGCAGCCTCTGTGTGCATGCAGTGGTGACCGAGGGGTGTTGTAGAGCCCAGCCTCTGTCTGAGTCTTAAACACCCGCCAGGTCAGGCAGATTGGCTCTGTGTTTGGGTCAGCAATGTTTGCATGCCCCCACATGGAGTCTGGGTCTCTGTGCCAAGTGGGATTGATGGATGTCTGCCTTGTCTTGTCATGTGACTTTTGCATAAGGAAATAAATCAGGACCCTAGGTGGATTTTTCTATTCTGGTGCCATCTACTTTACACTTTCCAGGTTGTGTCATTCAGTTGCCTGTCAGCCTTCATCTGTGGTGATGCTGTGAGCCGTGGTTTTTCTCTTCATGGACGTTTCCATAGGAAGTTAGGCAAAGCTGAGTCAGTGGCTGCTGGCCTAATGCCCTGTGCCTGGCAAATCCCACCTATAGTCTCCTGACCTTACTGCCCAACTTGCTGCCCTGCACTTTGATGCAGCCAGAACTGGTCTCTGTTTCAACTTTCCACACTGGTGAGTCAGCTGCTGTGTATTACAGCCTCAAGTCCCTGGACTTATCTTTACTCAGAGCCTTCTAGGCTGCTTTACTGGGAGACAGTACAGATTTTCTGTTAAGAAACTGGATAATCCACTGGCGGAAAGACAGCATCTTCAACAAATGATGCTGGGAAAACTGGATCTCCACGTGCAGGAGAATAAAACTAGACCCATATCTGTCTCCACACACTAGATCAGATCAAAATGGATCAAAGAACTGGACATCAAAACAGAAACCCTGAACTTATTGGAAGACAAAAATAGGTAAAACCCTAGGAGACATAGGACAGGAAAGAATTTTTTGAGCAGATCACCAACTGCTCAAGACATCTCAACAAGCATCAACAATTGGGACGACATTGAACTAAAAAGCTTTTGCACAGCAAAGGAAACCATCAGCAAGGCGAAGAGACAGGCCAGAGTGGGAAGAGATCTTCACCAGTAACACTTCAGGCAAAGGACTGATAGCTAGAATATAATGAACCGAAAAACCTAAAGCCCCCTACAATAAACGATCCCATCAATAAGTGGACAGCTGAAGTGAAAAGAAACTTCACAGAAGAAGCACAAATGGCCAACGAGCATGTGTAAAAGTGTTCTTCATCACCGGCCACCAGAGAAATGCAAATAAAAACAACGTTGAGGTTTCACTTCACTCCAGCGAGGATGGCCTACGTCAAGAACTCAAAAAACAATTGTTGTCAAGGTTGCAGAAAAAAAGGAACTCTACTTCATTGCTGTTGAGAATGCCAGCTGGTACAACCATTATGGAAAGCAGTCAGGTGGTTCCTTACAAAGCTGAGAATGGAAATTCTATTTGATCCACCTGCCATCCTACTGGGCACGTTCCCAAAAGAAATAAAGTCAACATACTAAAAAGACACATGCATATCCATATTTTTAGCAGCACAATTCATAACAGCTAGATTCTGGAAATAACCTACCTGCCCATCCATACAGAAATGGTTAAAGAATACACAATGGAATACTATGCAGCCATAAAGACAGACAGATATGAAGCATTTGAACAAAAACGGGGCCACATGGTCAATAATGCTCAGTGAAATGGACCAAGCACAAAAGACTGACTATAGATGGGTGTCCCTCTTATGAAATGCACTAAAATAATAACATAGAAAGACCCCAACATGAATAGCAGGGTAGAAAGAGAGGCAATGGTCAGATACGAAAGGAGCGAACCTCTGAAAAAGGGATGGACACAGGCACTTCATATGTATGCTGTTAGGTGAGGGGAGTCAGAGAGGCAAGGTGACTAGTCTCACTAATTCCCCAAACCCTATGGTGCTAATATGTTATAGAATTTGAAATTCATGTATTTACAAAAAATGTTAAATTTTCTGTCATGTGAATTTTTTGCCAAAATAAAAATAAAAAAAAGAAACCAGACAGACATCCAAAGATAGTTAATCAGCTGAGTGACTGAGCAGCTACTCTGTTTCAGTTCTCCCGTGGCAGGATAGGCATTGCCGAGGAATCAGGGCTTCTTCACAAATATGAACAGCCATGAGTTTCAGCTCTGCCTGTCAGCCAGGATCCTGCCGCTTCAGGCTTGGGGGTTCACCAGTCTCAAGCTAGGAGTCATCCTGCTCCTCTGCTCCCTACATCCCATTTCTGAACTACCTGGCACGGCTGGAGAGGGTCACAGATGATGGTGACCACACCACATACGCACATGGACAGCCTCGGGGCCTTGGTACTTCTCAATCATTCCACTGATTCCCTAATACAATGTGACAGTCTCCATATAATAACTGCCACTAATTACTATCCTAGTTCCCTCTGAACTCCAAGATAAAGACTTTCTGTGAATTCTTCCACCCCACTCTACATCCTTCTTGACACCTTCACGTTTAACAAACACTCTCCACCACCTCTTCCTCCAACCTGGGTGAGCCTCCTCTGCACCACGCTGCCCTCCGAGTCTGTGTGGCTGTCATAGACTTGGGCCTGGTAACGGGCTGCTCCCACTGTTGCCCTTGATATTTGTTCTTGACGTCACAGGGAGAACAATCTCTTAAACACACATATCAAGTCCTGTCAGCTTCTTGCTTGCTATCTTCTGAGAACTTCCCTTTCTGCTGAGTATGGAATAAAATTCTAGTTCCCCCACCTTGTTCTCCAGGGCCCTTCCTGACTCACTGCCTACTGCTTCACCAGGGTCCTTTATCCTGTTTCTCTCAGTTTCCCAGCCACACTGGATCTTCTCTGTCCTCTGTATATACACTGAACCCTTTTTGGTTGCTGGGTCTTGGCACGCTCTGGAAGGTGCTTCCTTTCCCTGCGTGTCACCCCCGTCTACAGGATAACCCACCTCACCCTTCAGCTTTGGGTTCAGGTATCAGCAGCCTTCCCCAGGGACCGCCTGGCTACTTCTCTCCTAACGCTCCAGTCAGTCACTGTCTCGTTCCTTTATTGTTCCTTGACTCTCTCACACCGTGAGGTCAAGGGCCTGACGGACTCACTCGTGGCTGGAGTCCAAGCGCTCAGCACGGGGTCCAGCAGAGAAAGGATATTAGCCACATGAAGAGAACACTTTTAGCTTTTATATCAAGTAAGAATTGGCCACATGAACAAGAGCTGAGTGAACTAGAGTTTAGTAAGCAGAGGGTTGGTATCAGACACGTGGTGGTGGGCAGCTGGGCCCCTTTGAGTTCAGTGCTGTGCCGTCTTCAGTGTGTGGATTTCAACCTCGTGACTGCAAGATACTGTCCTTTCCCAATATGGATGGACAGAGGAGAATGGCTGTAAGGAGTGCTCTGTTTAAGTCTGTCACCTGCCAAATAGCTTTCCACGGATAAACTTTGCTTGAGTCTCATTGGCCAGAACTGTATGACATGGGTGTTTCCCATGGCAAAGTCTAAGAAATCAAGATTTTCAGCTGAGCACAGGCCACCCAAAAAGCGTCAGAGTCCTTTAAGCAAGAAAGGGAGAGAACAGGTGCTGGGGAACCTGGCAGCAAGGTGGCGGCGGTATTTTCTATCTGAGGACTAAGGTCAAAGGGGAAAGGACGAAAGGGAGCAAAGAGGTGGGAAGGGGGTGCGGTCCACTGGAGACTGAGGCAGGATGATCACTAGTATTGAGATTTCACTATAATACTGGTGTATGTTAATATTTTGTGTGTCAAATGCTCATTTGCCAAAAAAGCTGCATTTGCTAATATTAATACAACTTTTAAAATAATCTAACAATAATCTTAAATCTTGTAGAATGGCGTTTTGTTTTCTGCTTGGTTTTCCTGTAAGTTTAGCACCAGCCAGACGCTGTGATTTGCAACTAGTGGACACATTTATGGAGGTTTCTTGTGCAGGTCATGCCAGTGCCCAGGCAGGGGCTCTGCGGCGGAGACTGCGGGCAGCCAATGGGCAAAGTTAAAGAGGCCACAGCGTCTCCTGTGGAAGTTGAGAACTATCGTCCTGCTGCTGTCTCTAGGGCTTGTGGACTTTTGCATAAGAGGAAACCAAAAAGGTTTGGAGAAACAAAAGGGAAACAGTTTGGGAAACTGGTTGCCATAACAACAGGGCATGGCACCGGTTACTATGAAGCTCCTATCGCCTGTGCACTCTTCCTAAGGATGCAGATTTAGACCACAAGCTCATTTGAAACCAAAGCCTCACTAACTCTTTACGTCCAAGAATCACTTTCCAAGGACAGGCTGGACAGTCTGAGCCTGCTGGGCTCAGAATTGCTTGCAGGGCTGAGAAGTGACTCATGTGCAAACACGTAATGCAGCCCGGGCCCCCTAAGAGTAGCTTCCGTCAAGGCACTTCGTATGTACGCTATTAGGTGAGGGGAGTCAGAGAGGCAAGGCGGCCGGTCTCCAGTTCACACAGGCTCCACGTGGGTGGGTGGGTGGAGATTAGAACCCTGCTCTGCTTCTGTGCTGGCTCCTCGGTGGCTGCTGGCTGGGCTCCTCACTGCTTTTTACCTAGACATTTGCAAGTGCTTTCGGACTGGCCCTTTCCACGCCATCCCTGCCACTCAATCTCTCACACAGTACTCCAGGCGGTCGGTCCTGGGGCATAGCGCAGATCACTGTTGGCTTCCCTCCGCTCAGTCGGTCCTACTCGGGTGAATGCAAGCACCAGAGCGTGCCCGTGCTTTTGGCCTTCCTTGGCCACAATGTGTAAGGAGAAGCTGCCTTGGGCTGCATATAAAATATGAGCTAATGTATTCAAATAACCTCCAAAATGTCATTCATGTTTTAAGAAAGTTTATGGGATTGTGTTGGGCTGTATGTGGTCCCCCGGCTACAGCTGGACAAGCCTGGTTATCGTAAGGCTTTTTCTCTAGTCTCAGCCTCTCCACTCATGCTGACTGTGGCTGCCCTGGGACTGAAGTCCTCATCCCACCGCTTGTGCCCCCAACACCTGCCTTCTGCTCCCGCCCTTCCCTCTGTCGTGTGACTCACCTTTTAGGATACTCGCTGTTTTGAATTTTCTCATTTATAGCCATGAGTTATCAATTGCTGCCATACTGTATATTATTGGAGCTGGTGGGCAGAATCCAAGATGGGCTTTGGCTAGCATCCACCTGTGAGGGGCGAGGGATGCAGGGCATAGCTAGGATGGGGGTGGGGGGGAGTGACATGGGCCTCAGCTGATGAGCTGGGGAACTCTGGATCAAGGAAGTTCTTCAGGGATTGAGCTGAGAAGGCCAAGCCATTTTAACTACATCAGTCAGGCGCTGGATGTGAGCACCCTCCAGCAAGAGGACAAGACATTTGGTGTGGACATGTTCTTCCACAAAGGGCAACATAAACTTGCTGTGGACCTACAGCAGCTGACTCTGCCTCCAGCACACCACAGCGACCTCCACAGGCAGAGACCAGAAGCACCGTATTCACCTTCCCACTTTCCTAATTCCAGGACTCAAGTCTTGTCTCACTTGTCTCTGAGGTATATGGAAGAATCATTGTCATTGCCACACTCTTGGAGGCCAATTCAGGAAGATCATAAGTTCAAGCCTAGCCTGGGAAATTTAGTGATTGATATTATTTGAATCTTGAACATCCTCCCAAATCGTCATGGGATTTAATCATGGTTTGTTTGTTTTCTTTAAATCCACTGATTTTCTGTGCTGTTAAGAGGTGGCATGGAAGGTGGGTGATGGAGGGCATGGTGGACCACTGACTGTGTGGCTTGGGCTTGGAAGGGTATATTCTTGGCCTGGCTTCTCCTCAACACCACTCTCCCCCTCCTTTCTCTTGTGCTGTAGAGCAGCTGCTTTCTGCCAGACCCTCTGCCATGTCTCCATGAGCAAAAATCTTTCCAAAGTTGTGAACATCAGGTACTGTGACTCAGCAAAGAGAAAGTGACTAAGATACAAAATTAGTGAGACCTCATTCCAAAACTAAAAAATGGGCTGGGAATGTGGTTCCATGTAAAGGCCTGGGATGAAACCCCAGGACCACCACCAAAGAGAGAAAAAGAGTCACTGTCTTTAAAGCTGAAGGCAGAGTGGAAGACGGGAGAGCACAGGTGTGTCCCAGGTACTAGTCCCAGCCCTCAGCACACCTCCACATAGCTCAGCGCATGCCAAGTGCTCAGCACTGGTGGAATAAACATGGAATGAATAAATGGGACCAGCTTGTTCCTTGAATGGAGCTTTTAAAGATGAAATGATTTCTGATAACATTAGGCCATTGTGGTTATTATAATCAAGAGTATTTTGCAAATCACGATCTTGATTTGGGAGGAATAGTATGGTTCCATCTGGAGTAAGGCAAGGGCACCCAAAGATTAACTTTATTTCCTTTTTGGTTCTCAAAGGAACTGTCGTTGTTGACCTTAACAGAATGTTAGGACCCTTCCACTCTCAGCACAGGCAACTATTGATTGGGTTTTGAGAGCAGCTGCTGTGGCCTGCCTTGTTTACCCAGCTGATCCTGACTCAGGCAGCCCTTTTAGTGTGGAAGGTGTGAAAATAGTCATTCTCCTGTGTCTGAGCTGTGCTTAGCTTTCTGTAACTCAGTGATTTCCACAGGCTGTGATGCCAGGGGTGAAGGATTTTCGGAAGTCACTGCACGTCTGGTTGGTTCTGAGCCTGGGCAGCGATGAATGGGGCTCTGTTGAGATGTTTACTTTTCTGAATTAGGTGTTCCTTTGCAGTGACAGGGGGACTGCCAGCTGTTATATAAGGTTTCAGAAAATGCAGTGAACCTCCTAGAAATGGCATCGTTTAAATAGAAGTATCTAAAAATGTTAACAAAAGGACCCAGAGGAAGTGTGCCCATGTTCTTTAGCCCTATTTTTTCTTTTATACATAAATTCAAAATGCTAACTATTCACGGAAACCCCAAATCCCATAGTCATATGCAAAAAATATATAGCAAAAGTTCTATGTGATCATCCCCTCTCCCCCAGATAATATAGTAGTTTCAGCGGGGCAGCAGACACCATCTGGCTGCATTTGCTCAAAGCAGTTCTAGAATTCTTAATCATAACTTTTGACACTTTTTACGTAGCATTTTAAACATGTGAAAGTTCAAAACTTTAAATTATACATACATAGATATACATAAAGTTGGAGAAGCTAGTGAACCTCCATATACCCCATCAACAATAATTAACACATGGAAAATCTTGTTGCACCTCCACCTCCATTTCCCTTTGTGAAGCAAATTCTACAAGTCAGGTAGCTTCACCATAGACACTTCAATGTGACTCTCCAAGGGATAAGGCTCTTTTTAAAGATGCTATTATTGACTATAGGAACCAGTTACTTTTATAAGTTGTATCAACAGTAGTATAATATTAGTGATTCCACATGGTTCAGCAGTATACAATAATATTATCACACCTAAAACTAATGAAAATGCCTTAATTATCTAATAAAAATGGTCAGCATCCACATTTCTTTAGTTTTTCTTTACAACTGACATGGTGAATTGGAATACAATGTCTTCACATGGCGTTTGATATTTTTCTTCATTTTTAAAAAAAATTATGAGTCTCCCATCTCTTCTCTCCCTAATTGACTTGTGAAAGAAGCTTGGCTGTGTTTTGTAGCATTTTCTATTTTTAATGATTTGCTGATTGATTCCCTATGTTATTGAAAATGTTCAAATATTCAGACAGGAATAAAACATTCAGAAAACCTATTGTGTAACTACAATATACTGTGACTATAATGTTATACAATACTACCGTTCAATATAGACTGTGATTATAGTATATTATGTATCTGAAAATTGCTGAAATGTTAAATGACCTCACCATAAAAATGTACACATTATAGGTGTTAGCCTAACTTAGCCATTCTAATATACAAGGACTGATTAAAATATACCATGTGTTTAAAATAAATATTTATCACAGTAAAAGATGCATTGGCATTAGTTCCCCTCGAATGTTCCCTCTCTCTTCAAACACACCAGTCCCATCATTCTTGTCACTTTCTGAAGCAGTAGTGGTAGTCCACTGAGTGTTTTTGTAAGTTGTCGTAAAAGAAAAAAAAAAAAAAAAAAAAACACAGTGAGTGCTGCTGCTGAGGCCGTCCGACCGGAAGGCAGTCTCCATAAAGACACCACGGCACGTCCTCAACACCTTGTTCACCGGGTCTGGTGCCAGGCAACTTCTGGCTCCTCCCCAAAGTCATAATAAGCATGAAAAGTAACTGTTTTGAATTGGGTCAAGACGGCAAGGAAGCCATGACAGCACAGCTATAAAGACACTTACTCTTTCATAGAGGACTTCCAGACCTGCTTCAGGAAGTGGCAAGAAACGTGGGATAAGTGTGCTTGAAGCGAAGGGAGGTGTTTTGAGGGAGATTCATGGCAATATGTCTTCTGCTGCAATAAACTTAAAAATATAAACATTTACTGTATTTTTCAACCACACTTTGTAAACATGTCAAACTAACATGCTGTACACCATAAGTATACACAAATTTTTATTAATTTAAAACTTATATTGAAAAAGTCTTTATATTCCCTGTAAATTGGCAATTAGAGTTACAGAGTTGGTAGAGTTTAGATGTTTTTTTGCTGGTTTTTTTTTTTTTTTTGGCAAGCTTACTTTATGGGGGATGACAGGCTCCCTTCATTGGGTCACATCAGGAACCTTAGGGGATCTGGTTATCTCTTGTTTCTGTGATGGTAAAATTGGCTCAGGCAACCTGAGCTATCCCTTATAAGGTTTATCAGATTCCTACCTAATTGTTTTGGCAGTTGTCAATACTCATTGCCTACATCAATTACTTCATTAACAATTCCAAAATCGTGATTCTAATATTTCTGCAACGTTAGCTGGGATTCAACCACACTATCCTTGATCTTAGGGAAAGACCCAGAAGCAACTGGAATTCTTTGATAAAGAATGACTCTTCCTCATTGCCCTTTTAGTTACCCTAAAAGGCTGAGTAATGTCTAATTATTTCCCCTTTATTATCCCTGCTCAGTTTCTTCCCTCGTGTCCTCCAAAGGTGATCAATGAGCCTTATTTAGATTATGAATTCATATTTTAGCATTCAATGGGTTTTTTATTGCTCCTAGTGTTCTGTCCTAAAATTACCCCACAGTTGTCTACTAGAAGCCCTTTGACTCTCAACTCCTTTTGACAGGATTCCAATAGTCTTTGATAGTCCTTTCATGGCATAATACATTTAAATTAGTTTTTGAGCCCTTGCTCCTTTCAGTGGACTATGATCTTTAGATGCTGTAATAAGCCAGGCATGGTGGTGTATGCCAAATCCCAGCACTCAGGAGGCTGAGACAGGACTGCTGTGCGTCCAAGGCCAGCCTGGGCTCCATAGTGAGTTCAGGACCAGCCTGAGCTACAGAGCAAGACCCTGCCCCCTTCTCCCCCGCTGCCAATAAAAAGCTGTAGTCTGGGAACCAGGAATGGTTGTTGCTACTGGATTGACTGTTGTTTACATGCCTTTTCAGAAGAAGGAGCCAGGAACTATTATTTTCATAAATAATGTGTTTGTATTATAGATTCAAACTTTTCATCTTATAATATTTATCTGTCTCTCTATATCTTGGTTCCTAGCAACACTATAACTACTTATTTGTTTTATATTGTGTAGCTAAAAATGTGAATCTTAAAAATATCTTAAAATTTTTGTAACATTTTTGTCTCTACATGTATCCTACTA
This sequence comes from Ctenodactylus gundi, assembly GCA_004027205.1. Taxonomy (NCBI): domain Eukaryota; kingdom Metazoa; phylum Chordata; class Mammalia; order Rodentia; family Ctenodactylidae; genus Ctenodactylus; species Ctenodactylus gundi. The sequence goes on along the minus strand of PVKB01004908.1, from coordinate 104,915 downwards.
GAGATATACAGTTCAATTACTACTTCAAAATTTTATCTGGTATTGGAGCTTGGTCCCAGGACCTCCACATTGTGCTACATAATCAGCCCATTGTTATTTTTGATTTTGAGACAAGGTCTTGCTAAGTTGCACCAGGCTGAACTCAACCTTGCAATCTTCTCCCAGAGTGCTGAGATTACAGGCCTGTGCCGCTGGGCCCAGCTTAGATTATTATGCTTTAAAGACTCTTGAAACGATTTCACGTTGTTTTGTTATCAAGTTACCATGTAGGTACATACATTTGTTTCACTCTTTTGTGTGCATTCCAGGAAACATTTTTTCATTTCAGTTTAATTTTATGTTGATCATGCATTCCCATGACTCAATGGTATATCTATGAAATAAACAACATTTACAAATTTTCACCTCTTCCCTCTCTACTGCATTCCTTTATCCTTTTATAGATAACCAGATTTATTAAAATATGCACATGCAGGGCAATAATAATACATAAAAGATAGTATACTATAACCATAGCATACCCACTGTTCTGTACTTTAACAATATACCCCAGTGATCACTTCAAAAACACTAATAGGGGGCTGGAGGAATGGCTCAGCTGTTAAAGTGCTTGAGCAAGCGCTAAGCCAAGCGCTAAGTACCCGAGTTTGATTCCCCAGCACCACATAAGGTGGGCGTGGTGGTGCACGCCTGTAATCCCAGCACTTGGGAGGCTGAAACAGGAGGATTGCTGTGAGTCCAAGGCCAGCCTGGGCTCTGAATTGAATTCAGGACCAGCCTGGACCACAGAGCGAGACCCTGTCTCAAAAAGAAAAAAAAAAGTCTCTTATTCAAAAACACTAATACAGATGACTTCCTTGGTTCTTTTTATAGCTACGTAGTGCTGACTTATGTGGATGTACTCTAGTTTGTCAAGCCAGCCACCCCTGGACTGTTCCTAGTCTATTACTACAACAGAGTCTTGTCTACATGTGTTTTCATCTTTGCCAGTGTATATTTAGTTCCCTGAAACTGGGATTGCTAGGCTAAGGGCAGAAGCTTTGTTAGCTTTGCTAGCTCCTGCCCCCATATCCCCTCACAGAGCTTGTACCGTTCACACCCCCATCAGCAGTGTGAGGGAGGCCTGCCAACAGCACATATAGTGTCGAACTTAAGAATTTTTGCCTCTTCAATAGATAAATTGTGGCTTAGTTTTAGTGTGTAGTTCTGCAAATGAGGTTGTCTTTTTATATGATGGTAGACAAATTTCCTTTATTCTCCTGCATGGAATCTGTTCATATTTCCAGACGTGTTCTTTTGACTATATTCACTAGTTGCAACGCTTCATCCTTTGAAGATGACTGTGTTATTTTGAAAAGTCCCTGAGGTTATTTGGTGAATAAAATTTCTGTGTTTCTGTCAGATGGAGCAGCTGGGGCCAGCCGGGGCCTGCTGGGCATCCTTCTCCCTCAGCACAGTCCCGGGGCTTCTCCATATGCTCGTTCTGCATGGGCTACTTTGGGCTCCTCACAGCATAGTGGCCCGAGAGCAGTCAGACTGTTTACGTAACTCCTCAGAGCTCCAGTGCATGTCCCAGCTAGCAAGGTAGGAGCTGTGTGGCCTCATGTGACCTAGACTACAAGTCATGCAACATCACTTTTCCTGTGTTCATTTGTCAGCAGGTGAGTCACAGGATTCAAAGAGAGGTCAATTAGATGCCACTCCTTGATGGAGGCATGGCGAAGTTCTACCAAAGCATGATGGTTTTAGTAACTGCAAGGGTGTTGAGATTTTATGGGGCCAGTCAAAGATGAAATTCTGGGGTTAGAAACACAGGACTTTGACACGGTGGCACCAAGTTCTAGAACTGTAGCATACTGGCACCTGTGCCCCTTTCCCCCAGGTCACATGAGATGCCACAGACAGGTGGGTTCCTGTGTGTATTTCAGGAGATTTCTATTCCTACAACCTACAGAAGCTCTCCTCGCACAGGTACGCGTGACCTTCCAGAGAGTCAGTGCCCACCTCCTTCAACCTCTCTGCGGCTTCTGGCACCTCACCGGGCCATTCTCCTCTGTCACCTCTCCCTCAGTGTCACCACACCTGTTTCTATGCTTCACCCTCCGTTCAGCTCCCCGTTCCTGGTTCCCTCACAGCCAGCTCAGGACTGTGCAGTTAGGGGTGGGCTCTTTCCTCAGCGGGCAGGTGCTCCCTGTGAGCTCGTCCCCTGCTGACCACCCCCAGTGGGGGCCTCCCACAACTCCCCCTCCCAAACCTAGACCTGCATTTCTATTTCCACAACAGCTGACTACTGTCAGCCAGGAGCCTCAAATTCAACTTGTCCTGTACTAAATTAGCGACTTCTTCCCATTCTCCTGTCCTGGATTTTTGGCAGACTCAGTTTCTAAGACAACTGATCTACATTGTCAATTTTCTTTCCAGAGCAAAGTATATCTCTCGCTTAGGGCATGTCTGCTTCAATATAATTTATTATAATTAAAGCTTAGTAGCATAACAGTGCTATTTCAGCTAATTTCATAGGCAAAACATGAAACATGATGGACTTCCCAAAAGTGTGTTACTGGAAAATTGAGACCAGAGACATTCTACCACTGAGCTACATTCTCATCTCCTTTTGAGTCAAGATCTCACTAAATTGCTCAGGTAGAAACTGAACTTAGGATCCTCCCGCCTCAGCCTCCCAAAGAGCTAGGATTACAGGTGTGTGCCACCATGCCCAGCTAATTTGTATGTATTTTTGTGTGGATTTTTCCACATCTTTCCTATGTCTTTCCTTACCTGGCACATTCATTCCTCTCCGTTCCCTATTCCTGAGTCTGTTGCCTTTCATGTTTTTCAGTCTTGTAGTTTCCTCAGGTGAAACATTTTACTTTCACATTCACTCACAGTAAATGTGAACCCCAAAAAGCAGCTCTCTCATCCCACCAGAAACCTCCCTAGTCTCCCCACACAGAACTCATCTCTTTTTTATTCCGTGTCTCTATTTTGCTTTTTTTCTTTTATCACTTTTCCCATTGCAAAATGGCTTTGTGTGCAGGGCCACACTTTCACAGGAAGGAAAGCGTTCGGGAGGCAGAAATTGTGTTTGGCTCGTTGTCCCCATGACAGCTTACCTGAAATGGGGACTTAGATTGAAAAGATAGACATATGCTCCCTTGTTGTTATCCATTTTGCATTGAAGAGCAGGACAGGCTGTTGCGTGGCTACTGAACTGTTGGGTGGATTTTAGGGACAACTCCATGAGCACTTGGTGCCTGGCTGCCCCATGACATGGCTGTTCAGCCGCACAAACGTATACACGCCTAGCTGTGTGGCCATGGCTCTGCAGAAAACCTTCCCTATGTCGTCCTAGAGGCTACATCTTCCTTCCACCGACCTTCTGAAGCAGACTGCTCTCCCTGAGGCGGCACTGGTGCTGGTGGGACGGCAGTGTACTGTGGAGCAGGGGGCGTCTGATGGTCACCAAATGGCAGCAGGGATTCCTTGTCATCAAGACGACCAAGAACGCATCTGTGTCTTTCCAAACCTACCCTCCCCAACTTGCTAAGTTGGCTATATGCACAAAGGGAACAAGAATATGAGCACCAGAAGAGTGATGTGGAAAAAAAGCTGCAAAGAATTTATATTCATCAGAAGCCTATGGCTGAGCGACGTAACTAACCACTGAGTACAGACCCTGAGGTTTTAGGAGATAATCTAAACTCATTGTCATCGGCTTGCCTGAACTCCCACAGCTTGTCACAGCTTGTCAGCAACAGAAATGACACTAGATCTTTATCTGTAAATGGGGATTTTTTTTTTTAACCGAGGGATCTGCTTCCTTTCTGTGAAGTTAATGAATTAAGTTAATGTTCTCCCCACCAGGTACACCTATGGAAACCATGTTGCAACTTTTACTTCTTCTAGCTTGTGAGATTCCAGCATCTTCAGGGCCCTGGGCCTTGTGGGGTGATGGGAGGGCCTCACTAAAGCCTCCAATCCATAGTAGCGACGGGTGATGTGTACAACGCAGGCTTATGACCTGCACTTACTGGAAATTCCTTGTTAATGGGGAATAATTGCAATCCCCATAAGGATCATAAGGTAGGCACATGCTGAGCCAGTCATTGTAGCGCCCGTGCGGCCCCGGGCATCTAAGGGCCTCGCAGACCTGTTACTGCTCAATCTTCAGTGACTGAACGCCACTTGCCCCGCTCAGAAGATGGAAAATGGGGATTTTTAACATAATAAGTACTTGGATGTTTTACTTACTTCAGGCCTGTCACTGTTCTAAACCATATTAAAAATAATCATAAATACTTGTGGCCGCCCTACATGATGAGGTCACTCCAACTTTGTAGAAGAGGTCGCAGAGCCACAGTTTCCTGATGAACTCTTCCCAGCCCCCATGCCAACATCAAGGTGTAGATAGAATGGCACAATGTAAGCTGAGCTCCCAGCGAGCACTCCATCAGAGCTGCCGTTGTTGTGATGACCATGCCTGTGTCCCCAGTCCCTCTCACGACGACTCCTCCTTTGTGTCTAGCAAGTAAGTTCAATTCCTGAGTAGTCCTCAGCCTGTCACTTGAGGTTTTCCATTGTCTGCTTCCCCTGAAATGACCACACAGTGTCAGTGTGGGATGAGGACATGTCCTGGGGAAGGGAGGACATCTTTGCCCGGTGTCCTTTAAGGACTCAGAATTTAAAGTTCTGCCACTCTGTGTCATGCTTGATCCTTGTGGAGCTATGTTAACCTTTGTTACTTCTGCGGATCTCCTGTCTTGAGATGCCTCGGGCCTGCCCTTGTGTTTTTTATTACAGAGACCAGGAGAACAGGTGATGCGAGACAGATAAAGAAAACTAATTATGCACCGTTGACAAAGAGCACGGCAGAGACCCCTATTTCCTCAGGAGTATTTTGTTTCCAGGAACCTCTGCCAATCAGAATGTGAAGGGGGGGGGGTGGGGGTGAGATGCAGGTGGGGAGGGAGTTCTGAGGGCAGGTATTCTGCTTTGGAATGGACAGAACCACGGGCAAGGGCATTCACCTTGGCTGACATCTGGGGAGAGGAACATACAGATTTTATGCTTGTCCTGAAAAACCTGATTTTTTAAAAAAAAAAATCTCCAGAATGCACATATATATATTTGAATGCACCTCCAAGTTGTCAAATTTATTTAAACCCAATGAACACATTACCTGTTAATGAAGTGTTTGCCACTCCTTGGCAGGCTGTTAATCCTTTTAGGAGAAAATCTCACCTATTTAATCTCTTTCTTTAAAATGTTAAATATGGTTCTAAGCTGGATTCTCATCTACAAGGCCTAAAGTGACTTATGTCATCAAAAAGGGCACATGAGGATGCTCTGTCTAAATGGACTCCAAAAATACACATCTTCCAAGGTTCATTCTCATGATTGGTTCAGAAGACAAATAGGGAAGCTATGATAATTCTACTAACTGGATGGAACTTAATCCCTTTGCCTCCATGAGTCACTTAAATCTACTATTAGGTACCAAATGGTGCTGTACCTGCTTCGTTACTAAGTTTCAATTTTCTCAGATGTATGTTTTGCTTTTGGGCGATATTGAACTGCATAGTACTGAAGCGCTCAAGAGCCTGAGATAGCCCAAACGTAAATGTTCTTTCTGGTCAGGGCTTTACTTCTTACTCTGAAATGAATGACTTTTGCTATACAACAGCTACAGTTGCTATGCACTCATTAAGATTTATAATAAGATTTATAACAAATCATAATAAGATTTATAATAAATCTTAATGGAGTTTATAGTCTAGAGCAGTGTTGTCCAATACAACTTTCTATAATGGAATTTTCTGTTTGTAGTCCAGTACAATAGCTGTGACTATGGCTCCCTTGAAATGGGGCTAGTGATGCTGAGGAACTGAATTTTTATATTATTGTTGAGATTTACATGGTTCATTTAGGTGATAGCTGCCATACTGGACAACACAGGTAGGAGAGAAATAATGAAGTGATTCACGTAGGTTATTAATTGTAATTGTTGCAAACACTACACAGATGTTAGGTAAAATAGGAAAATAAAACTGGCAAATGTAACCCCATTTCAGGGCCAGATAAGACTTTGCTGAGTTACTGACATTTGTGCTAAACACTGAACCAAGTTTAAGGTTTACAAGATTGGGGGTAGTATAGGGAACATTTCTAGCAAATGGAACAGTATGTGCAAGGCTCTTAAGGCAAGAAATCTCTTACAGCAATTCCTTTTCAAAACATCCTATCATTTTAAAAGCATACTATTTCTCTGATAATATCAATTAGATTTTTCCTCTTTATAAATATGTGTTTCTTCATGTTTGTTCCCTCCCTTCAACTTTGCTGCCTTTCTCTCATGTCCCTAGGTTGGGGTAGGGACAGAAGGAGAGTGGGAAAGCCCTTATGTCCTTGGCAGGATGCGTATGTGCACAAAATGCTCAACTCCGTTGTAAACCTTAAATTTTGCACGCACGCACACACACACACACACACACACACACACACACATTATATATATATAATCAATAAACTGGGGGGGAAAAAAGAGAGAACTAAGATTTTGGCTGGAAGCTCCATGCCCGAGGCTGGGCCTTGAGGTGTGTTGTCCTTGCAGCAGAGGATCTCTGGGAACATTCCTTTCAGGAATGCTTGGTGTCAGTTGTAGGCTTGGGGATGGGAGCAATTAGATTCCACTGCATTCTTCCCATTTCCTACTTCCAGGATACATGCCTGATGACCAGTATCATAGCGTTACATGTTCTCAGTAGCCGTAATCTCAATTGCTTTGTGTGACCTTCAGCCCAGAAACTTTTACCCAAACTCAAACCTACAAGTTCCTTCATGGTGGAGGAAGAACAGGTGTTCAGAGCTGCCATGTCAGAGAGAGCACCTGGGTTCCAAATGGTTGCAAGCACATTTCCTACAACCCCCATTTTCCTTCCAATGATACCTAGAACTTCCAGTTCCTAAGATCCGTGGAGAACAGGGATTAAACCACTGGGCACTTTAACTTTCTTCCTTTCTGCTTAGATTCAATTTTCTTTTTTTCCCCCATTTTATAGATATGTATAGATTCAATTTTCTTGAACTACTATTAGGATTTACTCAATTTTTTTTTAGATTCTAAAATTCATAGTATATCTTTTTCTTTTATTTCTTTATTCCTGGGGGCTTATCCTTCTAAAAGTTTTTTTTTTTTTCAATGAGACAGGGTCTCACTCTGTAGTGTAGGCTGATCCTGAGTTCCACATGTAGCCCAGGCTGGCCTTGAACATATGGCAATCTTCCTGCTTCAGTCTCCTGAGTGCTGGGATTACAGACATATGCTGCACTGCCCCACTTATGGGGTACTGGGAAATTGAATCCAAGGACCTGTGTTTGCTAGGCAAGAGCTCTAACCACTAAGTTACACCCTCATCCCTATCCCTATAAGTTTTCTTATAATTGTTTTGGTGGGTTTGAGAGTCGTCTTAGTTTGTTCTCCACTGCTGGGAAATAATACCCGACACCCACAGCTTTAGAAAGGAAAGGTTTATTTTAGCTCACAGTCTTAGGAGGTCCCAGTTCACTCACGGGCAGCTGGCTAGCCTATCTCCTTCCAGGTCAGGCCCCAGTGACCTGCCTCTTCTGACCCGGCCCCACCTCTTCACAGCATAGGAAATCAATGGATTAACCCACATGACTGAATCACCTTCCAAGTATGAGGATTTTGGGAGACATTTCAGATCCAAACCATAATGGGAATGGAATAAACCGAATTGTCATCTGCAATTATAAAATTTGCCATTTAACAACTCAAATTCTTATTTAAAAAGACCACCTTGTTTACAGTGTAGAAAATGATGGCTCCTGGTGGCTTTGACTGAATGGAGCAGGTAGATTTGCATTCCCCAGAAAGATAGGTACAACTCCTAACTACCAGTATTGTGAATGTGACCTTATTTGAAAATTAGGCCTCTGAAGATGTAATGAAGTTTCATAGGTTAAGATGAACCCTGAGCCAATGACTGATGCCCTTATAAGAAGAATGACATCTGGACACAGACACAGGGAGGAGAATGACACGTGAAGATGGAGGCAGAGATTGGAGTAATACATCTACAAACCAGCGACCACTACAGAATGCTGGCAGCCACAGGAAACTAGGAGAGAGGCTGGAGCGGGTTCTGCATCAGCCTCCATAAGGAACCAACCTTGGTGACAATTTGATTTCAGGCATCTAACTTCAGATAGAGCAGCCCTCTGCAGTGAATGGGGATGAAAAAATATTAAATATTTTAAGGGTTCTTAGAAATGGAAGGTGATTTTCCTTAAAAGAGGAGGTTATTCTCTTTAACATTTTTTTTAACCTGGAAGTTTCATTAACTAAATACATTAATTTTTTCTGAATACTATAAACTTGTGTAGTATACCTCTCTATGTGTCTCATTTTTCTGGCTAACTTTTAAAACACATAATTTGATTTCTTTGAAAAATTCATGAAGCCAAAGAGAGTCAGCTGAAATTTAGGAAGGCTTATCAGAAAAGGAAAAAAAAAGTGTGCAAGTATGTTATTCATTTTAGCCCAAATACTGAAACAAACTCCCAGCAACAGTGAACCCAATAGTCCTTCCTGCTCTGCGTCATACAGCCTCTTCCTCCTAAGGCGAAAGCAGTAATTTATCTTGGATTATCAAGATAGAAGGAAAAAAATCTTTTCCTCTACACTTAATACTTAAATATTATATTTGCCACTCAAGCCTGAATTCTTTTATGGCTTGGGCCCCTATGAAAAAAAGAATAACAAGAGACAGGTATACTAAATCATTTAATACAATTTTATATGATGTGAAAACCCTCATGAGAATGCAAAGACCTGAAGAAATGGTTGATCCTGTATAGTTTATGAAGAGCAGATGGACATGGCGAAACGTAATAGGGCAGAAGCCATGATCTAACCATAATAAACTAGGGAGGATTTAAGAGGCGCTGTTTGCTCACATTCTTGTGTGTCTCCATCTTTAAAACTAAGAACGAACATTCCTTTTCTTGGAGCATAGGAAGGCTCCTTTCATTTGAGGATCCTGTGACCTACTTAGGAGAAAGTCAGACAAAAGTTCTAGATTTTTGGTGTGTGCCATTTGATTTGCTGTTTTTGTTGTTTTGTGTTTGTAGTTCTGGAGATGGAACCCAAAGCTGTCTCTCAGTGAGCGACACCTTCAGTCTTTTTTCTTTTTCATTTTTAATTTAGAGACAAGGTCTCATTAAGTCACTAGGGTGGCCCAGGCAGGGCTTGACCTCTGATCCTCCTTTGCTAGGATTACAGGGTGTGCATCACTGAGCTCAGCTGCTTGTAGATTTTTAGGTTCTACCTCAGGGAAGAGAGATGGGGGAAGGCCAGAGTGTTTTCTTTTCTTTTCTTTGGTATGCCAACATAGCATATAGGGGGGCGTTGTCCAGAACCCTACCATGAGGAAGAGTTCTAAATGAAATCATGTGTAACCGTAAGAGTGACAGAGGGCACTTCAATGTGGTGCCTACAGTACTAGAGTTCATGGAAGGGCCAGCACCTTGTGTCCAGGCCACAAGCCTTCCTTTAGATGGCCCATCAGAAAGGGCCACCTGGCATTTCCTGTGGCTTGCCAGCCATTTTATCTACGGTACACACAAGTCAGACAATGCTGTCATCTCCACCTATCACACGGGTCATAAATGTTCTCACAATGTGACATCTTAGCTTCTTGTTTTTGTGGTGCCTCCCTACATTATCTGGTAGGAAGAATTCCCTTTCTCCTGCTGGACAGGATAAGGAGTATCAGCATGCTTTGGGATGAAAATTAGCCAGAGGGCTTTACATAGTCTATTAACCACTGTTTGATCTAGTGCTTAGGCTGCACTTGGCATTTCCTGCTCTCCTTTCAACTGTCCGCCTGGAAGCAATCTTGGGAGCACACCACCCTACGCTCTGATGTTCTGTTGCTTTTCCTGGTTTCCCTTGCTTTGCCCCTTGCAGAGAATTTTTCAATCACCATCACCTACTCAGCAACTTCTCCCTTGAAATATGTCTTCCTGGGCTCCAAGGGCAAAGGTTGTGACCACCTTTTCAGCCTTCCCCCACTCCATGCCAGCCTCCATACATTAATTCTAGTAGAACTCCCCCTAAAGACAATGGGCCAGGATGATCCTGGAGGACTAGGAATTCTGTGAATAGTTTACCAAATGTACTCTCAATTGAGAGCAACGATCAGTTTTTGCAAGTCAAGAACTTTCAAGTGGAAAATTTCAATGGCTCGAAGATAAATTTTAGTCATTCATAGGAAAGTGGATGCACTTTGATATCATCATACTTAGTGAAATGAATCAGACACAGAAAGTTAAATATCTCTAGTTTTCTCATAAGTATAAAGAAGTAAAAGAGCAGAATAAAAGATGAAAGAAAGTAGGAAGAAAAACTTTGTGAAAAGGAAAAAGGGATTGAGGGGAGAGTGGGAAGAGAAATTAAAATGATCAAGATGCAATTATGTATATGCACCAATTGCTCAAGCTGATGGTCATATTTATTGCAAGTATTAATAAAAATAATAGTTTTAGTAAAAAAAATTTACATGTGTTATTAGTGCTAATATGAAACACTGGAAAAGGGGCTCAAGACCACTAATAATTTTTGCACAGGAAAAGTTTGTCTTAGGAAGAAGAGAAAGAAACCACATTACTCGTTGAGGGTAAGAGACAGAATGATGTTGCTAACTTTATGGCTCTTGCTCATGGCGCTAAGCATAGTGGGGTAGCTAATCCCAGTTTGTAGATCATGTTCTAGAAAAAAAATTGTTTTCTTATTATGCCCCTATGTAAATCAGAATGGTAGAAAATCAGGATAACTTCAGCTCAAGGAAGAAGAAAACTTGGGAAAACTGCCACCTGGAGAGAGGGACGCTGAGCCACCATGCAGGGACGTGGTGATTCCCCCTCTGGCAGCCTCTGTGGCCCAGATGTTAGGAGACACATGGCTGTGCAAGGAGTAGACATTTCACTATGTACTTCCTAATTTACAAGTGAGAAAGTGATGACTTAGAGAGGTTTGGTGAAGTATTCAAAGTCACATATCTTGTATATCCTCCAGCCTACGCTGTCTTGTGTACCTTATACTTTTCCCCAAACAAGCTCAGGGGTTCCAAAATGTACATATAGGGGACAAAAACATAGTATCAAGTCACCTTCTGAACTTGAAGCTCCCATGGGGTCCATCAAGTGAAAGCTATAGCATTAATGCACACTTGGTCACTGAGTGGATATCCAGAAGCCACTTCCTGCTTCCTTTTCTGGAATGTTCACTGCATGTGGTAAAACACCTGCTAACAGGCTGTACCAGCCAGTCTCGGTGCCATCCTTCCTATCGCTCTAGGTGGCAGAAACTATGGCCTCTCTTTTGTTACATCAAGAAATTGGGACTTAGAGACGTAACATGCCTAAGATTCCATAACAAGTAGGTCATGGTAAAGGGATGAGGCACCAGCTCTTGACAGAAAAGCCAATTTTCATTGCACACAGCACCTCAGTACGTAATGCTATAGGCCCTGAAAATGTGGTGAATAAGGGAATCTGGTTCCTTTTGAAAATATCAAAAGGCCCTAATTCTTGTCTCCTGTTTCTTCTCTCCACTCCTATTTCTCTCAAGGACTGTTGTCTGTCTGTCTGTCTCAAGGCCCCTTCTTCAGAGCTAGTCTTCCCATCTCCCTGGAAAGACTCTTGATTAAATTTACCTGGGAAATACTTTCCTGGTCTTTCTCAACATGAGTCTCCCAAAGCACTTTCTGCAGTTTCCTGGCCCCTCTAACTTAAGGTGGTGGTTTCTTGAGTGTATTACCCCTTGGTTATTAGTAAATACTCTTGTGACTAGAGAATGATGATAGGTGGGCTAGAGCCACACTACTTGCTGTGGGTCAAGGTTGTGGGATTTTCCAGGTTTAATCCCAATGTCCTCAGGTCTCACTGGTCTTCAGGTACAACAGCTCACGTAAAAAGCATGAGCATGTTTCATGCTGTCCTCCTGCCACTTGTTTTTTCAAGACCCTAGTCTTTTTGTGAGGTCCATTAATGTATTTCAGGGAGTTCCCAGAGAGTGTCTCACAAAGTCACTCAGGCCAAGTGCTGTTCTGTTACTATGGAGTCCTGGTTTGTTTTTCTTTCTGCTTTAGAAACTTCTCTCCCCCTCGTATTTCTTCTACCTTCTCTCACATACATCCATACATTCCTGACACTGGTGTGTCTTCCACGCACATATTTTATGCTGGGCGTGACTGACACTTCTAGTGAGCATCGAAGGCCCCTATTAGTGCCAATAGCTACTATGATGTTGAGCAGTGGTTGTCAGTGATGGTCCCCCAGAAGTCAGTTGATGATGTCTGGAGACATTTTGAGTTGTCACACGGGGGTGAAGGCTACAGGATAGTGATAGTAATGGCATTTAGGAAGCAGAGACCAAGGTGCTGCTAAACGTTCACAATGGCTGTCTCCAAACGCCAATGGCACTGAGGTTGAAAATCCCTGCTCCAGAGCTTGAGTACCCGGCAGAAGCTAAGTTATGTCAAAAAGTAGGAAAACACCTCTGTCCCTTTGTAGTGGTGTGCTGGGATCCTAGAAGGACCTCAAGTAGTGTTTTTTAAAAATTTATTTTAGATAATATTTTGTCAAGCAACTTTCTGGTTTTTTGCTTATAGCTCCTTCTCTCCATAGAGTTAGATTTTAAGCAGAAGACAGATCTGGGGAATAAATACTTTTTTCTTAATTTCCTCCTCCCAAGGCAGGAGGATTACAGAGTTCAAGGCTAGCCTGGGCTACAGAGAGAGACCCTGTCTCAAAAAAAATATCTTACAGAATAGATAAGGTTAACTTCTTCCTCCCTTCCAGCCTCTGAGGTTTGGCTCATCTTTCCTACTGGGTGAGGCTGGCTGGCCCTGCCTCCTTTTCCCTCTTTTGTGAGTTATTTTTCAGGAGGCTCTTTAGTTCTAATGCAAACACACTGCTGGCATCTACCAGTCTGTCCTGACATGTCTCAACTCCAGGGAAGATCCTTGTTTATATGCAAACAAGATAAAAATCTTTTGTGAATGTATGTCCAACTAGTATGGAACTTAGGTAAGTCCTATTAAAGGTTAGGGTTTGTGGTTTATGCTGTGTCAATTAGGACTCTTGGTAGCAAGCAGTAAGTAAGTACATCAACATCAAAAAAATAAAGCAAAACTATTTTAAAGGGTGGGAAGAGTCTACCTTGGTTCAGATAAGAAGGTGGCCAAGGGTAGGGCTGGCTTGGACAGAGCCTGCTTTCAAGGCTCACATGATGTCTTTCCCTCCATTCCTCAAGTCCCTTTGGTGTTGGCTCCATTCTTATGAAGCCCTGCCTGCCAGACCACTCCTACAACCCCACCTCACATCCCCCAGGTTCAAGTCTCATGGACAGGCAGCCTCATTTCAGTAGTTGTTGCAAAGATCCTAAGGTTTGCTGACTTAGGTCATGTGAGGCCTTCGAACGAATCACATGGCCAAGGAGAATGCACACAGTAGTGACCAGCTTTGCCCTTGGTTGCCCACTCCAATCCTGTCTACATGGTCTAAAAGTGTGTGGGTAGAAAAAGAGGACAAACCCACTGCACATGGCTTAATTTTAGGGTTTACGTAACTGGCTGGCAGGTAGCAAAACTCTAATAAAGAAAATCTTTTTAAAGCGAGAAAGGATTTTATATCGAAGAAAATAAGTGTATGGGATGGGGTAAAGGGCAGTGCAAGAAAATGTAGAGATTTCTAAAGAAACCTCTTTTAGAAACATATTTGCATATTTCTGAACTTACAGTTTTTATAGTTCCATAATTAGGCACACATTCCCATTTCTCAATCTTTTAGTATCTCAAGGTTATAAACACTGATTTTTGTTTGATAGCATGCCAAGATACACTCAACAGATACATTTAAATTTTTTGATATATTATTATTAGCTTCCCTAAAATTACTTGTGAAATCTCACATCTTTATTTGACAGACAGTATTCTAGAGCTATGTCCCACTATGTTCATCAGAACATCCAAAAGTAGTGAAATACTTTTCCATTCGACTGCAAAGATATTTTTCAACATGTACAAATATTTTTAAGAATAACTTTTAAATACAAATAATGTTTAAGAGAAATATTACTCTTGTGCCTGCTCTCAGTTTACTAGGCAGGCTTAAATAAAGCAATCGGTATGATGCCTGACATGTTGCAAGCTCACTATAAATAGATGCTCCTTCCTATTATGTCTAAGACATCTTAAAAATCTCCATGGAGAAAAAAATAGAATACACCCACTCCAGTTTGTTGACACGGTAATGTCCATGCTTGCCAAAGGCTTACCAGACTGACTCCTAAGTTAGAGTTTCATTTAAAGCATCTTTGGTCTTAAAAACATGTATCATAGTTATAATTTAGTATTGTAAAATGATCCAGAGAACAAGTTGTGGAAGAAGTTTTCAATCTTTGTTATATTTACCATGCTTTATTTGAGAAAAATAGTACAACTAATTTTTTTTTAAAAGCTCAGGTTTCTTGAGGTTTTCCTTCTCCCAGGTTAGCATAGATTGTTGGGCAAAGTGCAAAACTTTCCTCCTGAGAAAATGAACAGCCTCACCTGGGAGAAACTGTGGGCACCTAGAATAAGCAAAAATCAGAACTATCCACTGGTCTGTTGATGGGTATTTTGGTGACTTCCGTGTTCTAGCTATTGTTAGTTGTGCTGCTATGAACATGGGTATACATATATCTCTGTTGTGTGTTGTTTTGGCCTCTTTTGGATATATTCCCAAGAGGGGTGTTGCCGGATCAAAGTGGATATTTATTTCTAGTCTTTTGAGAGCTCTCCATACTGCTTTCCAGAGTGGTTGAACAAATTTACACTGCCACCAGCAGTGCAGGAGGGTTCCTTTCTCCCCACAGCCTCGCCAGCACTGATTGCTATTTGACTTGTTGATATGGAATACTATGCATCTATAAAGTCCAACAATGTGGAGGCTTTTACAGGCAAATGGAAGAAACTTGAGAACATCATGCTTAGTGAAGTGAGTCAGAAGCAGAAGGTGAAATATCGAATGGTCTCTCTGATATGAGAGACCCAGATCACAACTCCTATGGAACTTAAGAGGAAAGACCAAGTGAAACAGGGGGGGAAGATGGGGGTGGAGGGAGGGAGAGGTGAGTAGGGGGAGGGACAAAAGGAGAGTGGGAAAGCCCTTGTCACTCCATTGTAAACCTTAAATTGTGCACTTACACCTATCAATAAAATGGGAAAAAATCAGAACTAAATTGTGTGATGGTGACCTCAGCTGGCAGATGTGGAGCAAGACTCATGATCAATAATGGGCTGCCACCTTTCCAGATTGGAAAGGTCAGAAAGAGAAGAGGAGCCTCGAAGGCAGGGAATCCCCTCAGCAGGGACTCGGAGATGGACCTGGGCCTGGCCCTTTTGGAGGAACTCAACACCACCAGCTTGACTGAGAACCTTTACTCAGAACCAAGCCTGGATAACTGCATGAGCCCATAGGATGGAGCACAAGCAAGCCAGCTAGAGCTGCTGATCTGACACCATCGTTAACATGGCGTGAGAAAGGCGTGCTTTGGGCAAGTTGTTATCCTGCCATGATGTGCCGGGCTGTGGAGAGAGGTTTGATGCAAGGAGGCCAGCTGGGGCAGTGCCATGACTAGAGAGACGAGGGGACTCGGTGGAGACACAAAAGCAGAGGGCTGCTTAAGGAGGTACTCGAGTGTCACATGTCAAGCTTGACTGTAGAGAATAAAAGATGAAAGCTCACACATCAGGGAAAAGTCTAGGAACCCAGTAGCGTGATCGACAGAAACGGCATGGGGAGGGGAGGATAGGGCGGGGTGCATAGGTTAAGGATAATGAGCACCATTGGTTCAGTTTGGATGTATTGAGCCTAAAGTTATTTGAGGGTCTTCCACATGAGAAGTTGGGTCGCAGCTGGTTCTGCAAGGCTGTCACAACATTCCTACTTCACCTCCTTTAACGTCTCTTGACTCCATCCTGCTGTCTCCACCTCCTCCCCCTGCTGGAGGTGAGGCCTCCTTCCCTCTTGACCTCCGCTACTATACTAGTTCTAGCCAATTTTCCTCTCTGCTCTCATCCCCTTTAACCCATTCTCCTTCATGTCTTATGAGCTTCTCTCCAAGGTTTTCACTATGTTCATAACTTTATTTTCTTAATTATTCAGTACTCATATAGGGATAATGCAAAGTATTGTACTGGATTAAAAATAAGCAAATTGTTTTTTCATCTACCGGCACCCCAAGACCAGACCACAAGGATGACTTGATTTGTAAGGACCGCATTGGTTTCCATTTTCCACTGTCTTACTGGATGTGAGGACCTGGAGGGTGACGGTAACAACTCACTCCTCTGTGAGCCACCAGAGCTGGTGGAGCGTCTGGCCTATGTAGAAGTTCAGCAAATGTCGGTTGAGACGAACTGATAGGAGCAACATTGGGTACCACATTTAAGCTGAAACAGTAAAGATGGACATGTTTCTGAGAAAAATATTAGAAGAGTGGGGAACAAGATTGTTAGAGTGATCATGAGAGATGTATGCAATACTTGTGCTGATTTGGGGAGGGGACAGACCTACAAGGTCAGTATAATATCAATTCAGTATTATGGAAACTGAATAGCCCAATCTAAGTTCTGAATGAATCCCGGTTCTGTCTAAGTTCCTGTGTGACCTTGGGCTCATAACATTTTCCACAGGGATGCTTACCTTCTTGTGTATCCCAGAGGTCTGGTCCAGATATTTTGAATGAAAAACTTTTTAGAAATATCTTTTGCTATTGTTTGACATTAAAGAACAACTACCTTGTAGAAAAGACCTTGAAGAGATTTCTGTTTCCTCAGCCTTTACATCTCCTGGTTCTATCGTGCCGAACACAGCAGAACTTGTCTCAAAATCAAATCTGTGCATTTCAGGTGGGGTCAGATTGCACGAGCCATAAAGTCATTGACTTTATGGCTGATGATGACGATGATGCCCACATACTTCCACTGGAAAAGCCAACTCCTCCCATAAATACCAAGAACAATAATATAATTTAAAGCAAAGTCATCTGCTCCTACCCCGGGCCTTGTGGGAACTTGCTAATACAGGAGAGCTTGATCCCTAAGAGGACTATAAGCTTAACTTTGCTTTTAAAGCTACCCAAAGGAAAGCTGAAGGGGTGGGGACGGGGAAATTCAGAGGCAGTTGCTGCATTTCAGAAGTGCAAAATCAAATCAGCACAACTAAACTCTTTTTTAAAAAATTTACTTCCAGTAGAAAACCCACACCATCATGGTATTATATGGCTGCTATAAAAGATATTTGGGATATCAGAACCCACTTAAGTACTACTTGGGGAGTTACATGGTGAGCAGGTGTTCTGATGAGTTCTTTTAAACTGCTATTGCAAACTTTTTTTTAATCACTGTGTGGTTACAGATAATTATCATAATTAATTCACTACTGCTTTCCCTCACCTTCCTAAATATTTAATTTCACTCATTAACTGAGTGAATTTGTTTTTGGAAAAGCCATCTTTCTAAAGCAGTATAACTTTGAGCCATAGGCTTCTGAGAATTGTTTCCAATTTCATGAATCCAGCTGAGACGATAGTGTCTCAAAAACACCTCCAGACTGTGAAGAGAAACTTCAGAAGGGGATGAGCCCCCACAGCGAGGCCACCCTGGCTACAGTTTCTGCCTTCAAGCGTGGGCAATTCTGACGGCTCCTCTGCACTATTTCAAGGCTGCTGCTGCCCCCAGGACAGCCATCAGTGGCCGTTCCTCTCAGGCCGTGCCTTTCTTTGCCTTGTCTTGTGCTTCACCTCCAGCCTACCTCGTAGGGTTCTCTCCTTTCAGCATCTCCGACACTTCCACCAGGAGACCAGGGCTGAGCTTTCCTTTGCTCTGCATCTCGAGCTTCTGAATAGATCAGAGAAGCACAGGAGACACAGGGTGCTGACTTGTCATCTGGTCCCCACGGGAGGTTTTCCTCTGGCTCTGTCCATCCTTTTTACTATGAGAAACACCCAGGAGCTGTCTAAACCCTAAATTACTTGTCCTTCTAAAGAAGACGGGCACACAAAGTTTGTGAACATAGTGCTTTTCTCCCCGTCACATATATCATGTCTCATACTTCATAATACATACAGTAAATGGACCTTGATATGACAACAACTTACCCTGTGAACCTTGGTCTCCCATGTCAGCTCAAACTTTAATCGGATTGGTCCCCTGGAGCCTCTTATCCACTGGGTAAATGTCTCTTTGGGGGTTGCTTCTTCATAATCAATTGGGGACAAAGTTACCGACTTGGCAAAGCTGATCTGTGATGATATTCTTTTGCCCCTACTCCTGCATTTTCTTTCACTTGCTCCATACTCTTTCTTTGCTCTTATGAAGGGATGTGGAATTGAACTTTTGTGTGTTGTCATGCCTGGGGTGGGGGAAGATGGTTGTGAAATTGAATGAACCAGCTCACCTGCTCTCTCCTTTGATGTAGATATGATTCTCATTTTCTATTCAAGGAAGTTGAGACGCTAAGTAGTGGGGCAATGACTAAGCCAGTCAATGGGAACAAGATGTCCTTTGAGTCACACAGATCTGGGTGTTGAGTCCCAGCCTCATCAATGGCTGAGTCCCGAGCTATCTGGCCTTCCTGAGCTATTACGTCTTAGTCTGAGGATAATAATGCCTATTTTCAGAAAGAGTACACATAGTGGAGTGTTTGACATGTTGTAGACAAAACACACAGCAGACATTATAATTTCTCTTCTTCTGAAGGGTCACACAGCTTGCAAAATAGAGTTGGGATTTGAAATGAGGTCTCACTGACTTCAAAGTAGCGCCTACCCCACATACTGAGCCCTGACTAATGGTGCTTCTGAATAAACAAATTCAATAACACACAGACACCTAGACTCCCAAGAGGGTCAGTCTCAAAACTGAGTCAAACTCAGAGACATAGCAGTGAAGAAAACAACAAAATAGTTAAAATCTCACTCAATGCATAAGAAAATTATCACACAGGAAGCTTTCTTTTGATGTTCAACAACATTTCTTTGAAATGCTCTTATTCTCAGACTTTTTATAAATCAGAGATTTCCCCAAAATCTCTCTCCTACTTATCACTTTTCTTCTCCATCCCATTCACACCTAAACTTCATTAAATACATTCATTTAATGTTATCTTTTCTATACCTTCCTTTCCACTGGTTGGTTACCTCCGTTTTTCAACCTAGAAGCAAGTCATGAGATCAATCTAGCAAACGATTTTGTACTCTTAAAAATTGAGAAAGTTAGAGAAAGGTCACAAGTGCATATCATAGAAATGTTTTATTTTATACCTGGCACAGAAAAACATGAATTTATATTCTCATGTTTTTCTCTCTCCTTCAACCCAGAGAAAACTCTTGAGAACATTCTCACAAATGAGAACTCTCTGCCCTTAAAAAAAAAAAAAACCAAGGAGGTGGAGAGATACAAATTTTATTTATCACAGTCCCTCTCCTACAGCTCACTAAATTTGAAACCTTAGTGCTAATCATAGCATAAAATATGCCATTCCTTGGCATTAGTTTGTGTTATTACAACAAAATGACTGAGGCTGGGTAATTTATAATTTTAAAAAATTGTCACCGTTCTTGAGGTTAAGTCAAGATGTTGATGGATTTAGTGTCTGGTAGAATACTGCCCACTAGGTGTCCTCATAGGTAAGATGGACTGAAGGGCAAAGGGGATAAATTCTGTCTTCACATGGCAGAAGAGTAGAGCAGAAAAGGGCCCTCCAGGTCTCAATACACTAATGCACGCTTCAGCGTGGAGCTCTCATGACCAGTGCTTACCAAGGTCCCATTTCTTAGTACCACCATGATAGGGGAAAAGTTCCAACATGAACATGAAGGGACTCAAGCATCCAGATCACAGCACCTGCATAAGGAGTTCCAAGCATTCATGAAAAAAGGACGTGTTATGTAGAGATGGGGACCCTTCCTGTTTGGCACACAGTTAGCCCTGTTCGATTTCTAGCCCCAGAATCAAAGTCTCAGGGTCAGGTCCTCAGGACTACACTGGCGTCCCCTCATCAAAACTCCTCTTTTCATCAGTGAGGCAGCTGTCCACAGTGAAAGGGAAGGGAGGCCCCAAATGACTCTCACCTGTCCTCACCAGCCCTGGACGGCATCTCCAGCCCCGCACCCAGCCCTCTTGTTAGTGGATTCAGGGTAATCTATATTAGGTTGAGGTCATCAAGAGTATTGGTTTTTTGCTAGAAGACTCTGACATTCATGAGAAGTGATCCTTTTTCCTGGGCACAGACCCCCCATGGGACAAATATGACCCGTGGAACTTCAAGAGAAATTTAGAGAAGATTGACAGTACTGTCCTCCAATTTGAGCTAAGCCCAGCTTCCTGGACAGGTTCCACTCCTGATGGGAGCCTGTGGGGAGCCGAAACAAGATGAAGAATGTGGGCGGAGTGGCTGGAGATCTAGACAAGACTCCGCCAGGGCTAACTTCCTGTTAGATGAGCTGTTTTCACTCCTTGCAGCATCCACAATAATCAGAAGGGCAAGCATGGCTCGTGTCTGCGCTAGCCTCCTTTGAGTCTTAGCCATCTGGTACATCAAGAGAAAAGAATCACTTTAACACCTAGAGGTCCCTGTGGCAGCTTCTCCCAGCCCTGCAAATACAAACTCCAGTAGGCTGATTCTTTCAACAAATATTCTAGTGCCTAGTATGTGCTAGTGTGGAAGTGAGCCAGCAGATAGAGTTCTTGTCTTTGTGGAGTGATGGAGAAGAGGTTAAAATCATGAGGCTAAAAGAAGTGTGAGGCTTCCAGGGCTTGTCATCTATATTCTCAATGCAGAAAAGTCAGTGGAGAAGTAGGACCACATCAGATACATAGCTCTGAAGGGTTTCTCTGCTGCTGGTGGAGAATGGAATGCACAGGCCAGGCACGTGCTCTCTCTCTCTCTCTCTCCCTCCCTCTCTCTCTCTCTCCCTCCCTCTCTCTCTCTCTCTCTCACTCTCTCTCGTTCAACAGCCTGTCTCTGAACTCATGGTTAGATGGCAGCACTCTGTCTTAGCGAACTTTCCTGGAATTATCTTCCATCTCAGAACAGGTAGCTGTGCTCCTATCTGGCATGGAGACTAAACAGGGCCACCAGGCTGCACTGTTGATCTGAGAACTGTTGAAATCAAGAAGCCGGCCAGGCAGTGGCTTTCCAGCATTAGAAAACACTTGACTAATCTCCAGTGTGTGACACAGAGGGCTGTGTGCCTGTGTGTGCCTGGCAGGAGGCAGCTTCACAGGTCTCTAGAGAATAGAAATACATCAGGGCAGTTTAATTAAATGTATGTATCTTACTGGATTTCTTCCCTATGACCAACTGAATTCTGAAAGCAAGTCACTTGGATTCTAAAATCTGCTCCACCCTGGGGAAAACATTTGAGCTGTGGATTGTGCTTACAGCCACAAACAAGAAGCCTGTCTTTTATTTTGATGATACCATGTATCACCTTGTTATTGCCTAGCTTGGAAAAGGGAGAAAATGATGCACTGCAGAATTTTTTTCTAATGATGCCAGTAAACACGAATGCATGTGAAAGTGAGAGTTTGAGCCCAGACTCCCACACAGGACGCCCAGGCAAGATTTTTGACCTGCCTGATCCTTGGTTTCTTCTTCTAAAAAAAGAAAAAAAAAAGAAAGAAAAGAAAGGAACATAACATCTATCCAAAAGGTTTATATGACAGTAAAATAGGGCTGGAGTCAAATACCAATACCATGTGCTAATCTATGAATCATTCTGTGGGCCTTTTTGTCTTTGTGTCATTAGCCCTGAACATGAGGCTGGTGTGAGCCCATAGAACTTTTTTTCCACTTCTTGATCTTCGTGCCAACGATGTCTAGTGCTTTCTTTTAAACATTGTTCAAGAAGCCCCTGCTCTCCGAGAACCATGCCTCATTTCAGTGACATAAGGAACCCATAGGTTAAAGTGAATAACTGGCATCTGTTCCACCCACATCTACTGTCGTGGTGTCTCAGTGATCATCGTCATCTGACTGCCAGAGAACTGGACATCCCATCTCTTGATTTTTAAAGGGGATTAAAAAAATTATATTACATAAGCATTTTTAGCTTTCTACTTGCCTAATTATTATCTTGTACATCTCAATATATTGAAGTCTGAGATTTGCTTGAACTTGATTATTGTGCAATTTTTGATTTGTATGGTTTTAAGCCCTTGGTGCCTTCTCCTTTCTCAATATTGTTCAAATTATGACTTTCAGATAACAAAGCAGCATCTCAATGGAAAAAGTTAAAATAAGCTATAGTAGTGTATTAATATAGCAATTATTATTTGCTATCATTTTAATGTGTCAGATATTTGATTGCTATTTTTGGTAGCCGTTTAATGCTTAAATGTGATATACCTAAAAAATTATCCAATATTCTGGATGGATCCAAGGCTGTTACTAGTGAGAAAAGGTAGACTATGACATAACTCTATTTTTGAAAATCATGATTAGGCCAGGCCTGGGAGTGCAGGCCTATAATCCCTGCAGTCTGGCACGCCAAGGCAGAAGAACAGCAAGTTCAAATCCAACTAGAGCAACCGAGTGACTTAGCAAGACCCTGATTCAAAATTTTAAAAAAATAAAAATGGGCTGCAGATATGGCCTAGTGTGGAGGTTCTGAGTTCTGTCTCTAACACTGCCAAAAACTCAATAATATTTCATAATATGTGAAAAATATAGAAATGTTATAAAGTCATTTTAACAACTCTATGATCCTGATCCTTTATCTTTACCCTGAAACAAACAAATGCTATCGGTTTACTGGACATCCCTCTAGTTCCTTTTGGTACAGGAGTATATATGCATTCTTGTACCAAAAAAATCAACCAGCAACAAATTACAAAGTGTTATTTTCCCCAATATAAAGTCTATCATTTATAAATACTTATGCACTCCCTATTTTCTAGTCATTATGATATATTGTAAATCTACTTTATATTTTAAATAGGTTATATAATTCCATAGAATAAATCGCATTTAGTAACGATCCAAATGATGGCTGTGTTGATTACCCTTTTCACTATTACATAGAAAACATCCTCAGCAGGCCTCTGTGGGGTGGCACTGTGAGGCAGGCGGGCAGCCACCAGTGAGGACGGCTAGAAGGGGAAGCTGTAGATGGTCAGGAGGTGTAAGAAACAGTGTATTTTTTACACCCACTAGGCCCACAGACATTAGCTGGAGAGAAGACCTGAGGTCATTAAGAGTTCACACATATGGAAACTGAAAGAATTATGGAAGCACACGTGCACTGGTAAAATCAGGAAAATTACTCCAAAGATCATGTGCAGCATGTATAGCAAAATTACTTACTGTAAAGGCCCTAGACACAGCCTCATACACATGGACTGCCTTCCGGGAAGCCAGTTTGAAAGTACTATGAAGTCACCGTAACCCAGTGAGTCAAAACCACAGGGAAGGCCCTAGGCGTTGAACTCCAGTGGGCAAGTCCACTCAGGACTCCCTCCGGGATAGTGGAAGCATTTGCTCCTTTGTCTTTTGTTTCTAACTTGGGATTCTTTCTACCCCTTACCTTCTTTGACATCGAGGGACATGAACCTGGTGCAGGCAAAGACAGACCAGTTAGCAGTGAGATGCTTCCTGAAGTAGACACTGAGAGCGGAGAATGTGGTGGGTCCTTTATCAACCTGAATAAATTCTGCTAATTGCCCAGAAAAATCATTCAATTTGTACTCCCGCCAGCAGTATATGGAAGAACTCATTAATCCACACCTTTTAAATATTTAATATTGTCAGACTTCCTACTTTTGCCATTTTGGTGATTAAGAAATGGGTTCCTATTCCTGCATGTCTCCAATATTTCAGTAATTTAAAAATAAGCCATAAGCTCTCAACTAAATTACAGATGTATAAATGGTTCAGGCAAATGTTTTATTTCCCCTAATAATAGCACAGTAAAAGAGGTGGGGCAGGCACCCAAAAGATGCTAGACACTGATTGCTGAAAATGATTTTAAAATTTTGAGGAAAAAAACCAATCAAATTTTTATTGACACAAATATATCTCTTAGATGTAATAAAGCTATTTTTTTTTTTTTCAGTGCTGGATTTGGAATCCAGGGCTTTCATGCTTGGCTCATTTTTTAGTTTTTGATTTTGAAGATTTTGTTAAGTCACTAAGTTGTCCAGGCTGGAATCAGACTTGCTGCTGTCCTTCCTCAGCCTCTCCGAGTGCCAGGATTACAGGCCTACACCAAGCCCGGCTCGTAGTATCTCATTTCTTAATGTCCACTTCGGAAAGCAACGTCATGCCAACAATACCCACACTAAGGAAAGAGACTGACAGAGAAGCTGTCTGTACTAAGCTCAGAAAACACCAAGGAGAAAACCAAAACACAAGCCAAGAAATCAAGTGCCACTCCCTTCAAGGAAACTCCCCTAAAAGTAATGGAACCAAGAACTGAAGTAAAATTTAAAAAAAAAAAGTGTCGTAGTCTAATTAACCTGTTACAATAAATTAGCTTACAGTGGGTGGTTTATAAAGAATAGAAATTACTCACAGTTCTAGAGAGTGGGACGTCCAAGGTCAAGTCACTAACAGATTCAGTAACTGGTAAGATCGTGGTGTTAGCTTCAAAGATGGCTCCTCTTGCTACCTCCTCACATAGCCAAAGCAGGAAGGCTTCTGCCTGCAACTGCTTTATAAAGGCACTACTCCCATTTATGAGGTAATGACTTAATCACCTCCTTGTCATAAAGGCCTCATCTCTTAATGCTATTACATTGTGGGTTAGATTTTAACATATATGTGTTGGGTAGACACTAGCATTAGACAGCAGAGTGGAAAATTATGTTTAAAGACTCATTCCTTAGGGAGAATTTCTTAAGGGAAGCAAGACTAAACTGTAGGCTTGTCCAACCTGTGGCCCATGGGCCACAAAGTCACTTCTAGGGCATTTTGAAATCCCTGATTGATTACATCTGCCAGCTCCACAGAAAGAAAGTAGGTCACAAACTGTGCACCTTGTCTAGACAAGTAATGAAGTGGGATAAGATTAAAAGATCATAGTAAACTTTATCTAGCACAAAAGGGACTGTGATAGGCAGGGCTTTGGAAAACCACCAGCTCCTCCTGAGTAAACCAGACACCAGAGGTTCAGTGCGGTCCTAGAGGCGACTTCTTACGCCCAACTCCTGAGATTTTCTTCCCTCACCTCTGTTAGTCACTGTTGCACAGCGTTCCATGGCACTGCTTGGCGGGATGCCTGAACTTGACCCCAGGTAAACAGTTCCGGGGTTGGGTGGGGGTGGGGACAGCATGGGAGCCTGAAAAGGCAGGAGCCCAAGTGGCTAACAGGGAAGGGGAATGGATAAGACTTACTGCCTTTTAAGGTTTCCAATTTATCTCATCCTTCCTGTCTTAGAATTATGTCCATACCCGTTTAAATCATCTCCTTCCAATGAGAACTTAATCTCTCCCATTCACCTTCTTGTAGCCTCTGTGGTATGAAGGGGGAAGGACCAGGCTGAGGTGGGGACAGGCAGGAAGAAGGTAGGTGGGTGGGAGTGAGCATCCAGGTGAAAAACTGCAGTGCTAGGAAACTAAGCCTTAGATGTAACCCCAGCTCCCAGCATAGAGCCTGGTGCACAGTAGGCACCAAATCAGTATTTTTCAAAAGACTGAAAGACAGAAAAAGCAGAAATAAGTCACTTATCACAAGGAAGAAAGAAGACTAGAACACTGAGTATTAAGTATAGATGATGGATCAATGTTATTATCTAATCTTACTTTTTTGAGACAGTCTCACTCTGTAGTCCAGGCTGGCCCTGAGCTCACTATGTAGCCCAGGCTGGCCTCAAAGTCACGGCAATCCTCCTATCTCAGCCTCCCAAGTGCAATTTCACTTCTTAAAAACTGTCCATATTGAAAACAATTTGAGGACATAGCAGTCAAATTGCAAAGTAACTGCTATCCCTGATTGGTAGAATTATGAATAATTTATATACTCTTATTTTTTCTCATCAGTACAATCCATTATTCTACATGAAACATCTATTTCTTGCATTAACAAAAACAATTCTATGAAGGGACAATCAAGCTGTTGTGGGCTAAATTATATCCCACTAAGATTTATGTGTCGAAGTCCTAACCCCTATGTGCACCCTAGAATGTGACTGTATTGGGAGATATGACCTTTAAGAGCTAATTAAAAGGAAAAGGAAATGCAGTCATCTAGGTGGTCACTGGTCTTGCATGACAGAGAGCAGATTATATGAAGTGATGGGGAGAAAACAGGCCGTCTAAAGCAAAGGAAGGAGACCTCAGAAGAGAGCAACTTTCAGTACCTTGGTCTTGGCCTTTTAGCCTACAGACTGTGAGAAGACGTTTCTCCCGTGCAAGCCACCCCATCTGTGGTCCTGTGTTATGACAGTCCTAGCCATCTAATACACATGATGTACTTTTTTTTTTTTAAATATCAAAGAGAATTATTCAAAGGGAAGCAAAGAGGAAAAGAAAAAGTACCAAGAAAGTGTTTCAGGCCAATTTGGGAGCCAGGCTCTGAAAGAGGACAGGGTGTTGTCATGGTCAGATCAGCGGCACACAGAAAGCAGCGCTACACAATGTCCGACAGGAAGCATGGCCGAGGGGACATGCGGGCCTGAGGACCGCAGCAGGGTGAGGTGTTGACTTTCCTTTTTAGCCGCCTACCAGTGGCGAGCTTATGTGGTGTTCTCGGGGAGTCTCCTTGGGATTCGGGCGGACTCCCCCAGACAGGACTTGCAGCTACTGCCTGTTGTCCTCAGATCTGGGGTCACTCTCGACAGGCGTCCTCCTTGACTGCTGCCGAGTTCCACAGGGCGCCCATTTCCTCAGCAGCCCTGGTGGCCACGGCCAGATGTGACAGGCTGGTAATTCATCTCTGGGAACAGTGGCTGCCAGTGGCCTCCTGACCAGGACCCATGGCCTCAGGGGCTAGTGCTTGTCCTACAAGTAGCCTTAAGGACTGCGCAAGTCCGCAAGTCATTGCTGGTTTCCTTGACTGTTGCTGGGCAAGTCCAACTATGTGTCTTTATTTTCTTTGTTCAATAAAACATTCTGAAATGTGTTGCTCACCATTAAAAAAAAATAATAGCTTTGTTGAGCTATAATTCACACACCTTACCATTGCTACTGAAAGCGTACAATTAAATGACTTTAATTCTCAGAGTTACACAGCCTTCCCCACAGGCAATTTGAGAACATTTTTATTCCCTCAAAAAAAAAAAAAACCCTTCACCTATTAACAGTCAGTCCTCATTTTCTCTAATATCCCTACCCTGGACAACCACTAATTTACTTTTCTATCTTCAGAGTTACCTATTTTTGAATACTTCATAAGGTGGAGTTATTAACTATGTGGCCTTCTGCAATTAGCTTTCCTCCTAGTGCTTTTAAGTTTCATCAACACTGTACATTATCAGTACCTTGTTTTTTGAATTGACAATATTGACCCATCTGTCAGCTGGTGACACTTGGGTTGTTTCTACTTCTTGGCTATTTTCAATAGCAGCACAGGAAGCTTTTACATTCTTCACATCCTCGTCAGCACTTGTGTTCTCTCTTTGGTACTGGTACTAGAGCTCTCCTAGTGGGTGCAATGTGTATGTTCTCATCTTTTTTGTTGGTGGTGTCACAGTGCTATAGACTGAACTCAGGCCTTTGCACTGAGCTATATCCTCAGCCCTTTATTTTTATTTTGAGAAAGGGTCTTTGTCTTTTTTGTTGTTGTTGTTGCTGGGACTCAACACCTAATATCCACCGTTTAAGGGAGGAAAGGTTTATTTTAGCTCACAGTTTCAGGACGTCTCAGTTCATTCATAGATGGCTGGGAACAGTGTTAAGGGTCTAGCCAGAGAGAAGCCGTTCACCTTAGAGCAAGAGTAAGGGCAGAGCTGCTGTGTATATCCTTCTGGATCTGCCCCGCCTGGCCAGGTTCCACCTCTTGACAGCACAGGAAATCAGTGGATTAACCCCCTTGATTTAATCACCTCCAACAATGAGGCTTTTGGGGGGCACTCAAGATACATGGCATAGCAATCTTACTGAGCTGCGAAATTGCCCAGACTGGGCTTAGGCCTGCAATCTACCATATTAGCCTCCCACAGTGCTGGAATTACAAGGCTCACACTTTTTGATGTGTATACATTTTTTGATAGCTAATGATACCTCACATTTTTGTGTGTTTATTAGTCACTTGCATATCTTTGGAGAAATGTCTATCCAAAACTTTTACCTACACTTTGATTATTTATTTTTCTGAGACAGAGTCTTGTTCTGTAGTCCAAGATGATTCTGAACTCACTATATATTCCATGCTGGCTTATGAACTCAAGGCAATCCTCCTGCCTCAGTCTCTCAAGTGCTAGGATTACAGATGTTTGGCACCATGCCTAGCTAAATTTTTTTCCTGGTTCTGGGAGATTGAGCCCAGGGCCTTGCACACTCTGCAAGTGCTCTAACCACTAAGCTATGCCCTCAGCCCCTATTTAACTCTCATATGTGAATGAGGCAGTGTCTACTTCATACTTTTTTATGTAGCTATCCAGCAGTTTCCAGCATGCATGTTGAAAACTTATTCATTTTCTATTGAATTATTTTAGCATCTTTGTCCAAAACTCAAAGTGTTAAGGGTTACTCAACATTCCTAAGATGTTTTCACAATAGCTGCACTAAAGGCCACAAATCAAATTATACATAGTACATAGTTGACAACGAATTGAGGTGACAGACACCCTTCCATTCTGGTTCATTTTGAAAAATGAGATAAATTCTCAGTAAGTGGCTAAGTAGTCACAAATTAATTTATACCTCAATTCAGACCAAGTTATCATCAACCATGTGTTCTGGACCTGAGCCCAGACAAGGTTTGGTGAGCCAGAAATTCATCTGATGTGACTGTAAGAGATTTTTCCCAAATAGATTGTTAATGTCTCATACCTTGGTTTTCTGTCATTGAAGGAAATCCTTGCAGGTTCCTTCTGGTGACTTTGGAGAGACTCTGGGATCACCTTCACCAAATATAGCCATGTGTTAAGGAGAAACAATCTCTCCATGTGGCCCAGCTTCCACTTTTACTTTCTACCTTCTGCCCTCCTGCCCAGCTCCATTTCCAAAATAGCATGAAGCCTTGGCGAGAGGTCACTGGCTACAGTTGTGTCCAGAAGCTTTGTGCACAGTTGTTTTCCATCTTTAGGTGAAGTCAATGAATTGACTTTTCTCTTGGGTGGATGAAAATATTGTGAAGAGTATCAAAAAAGACATTCTCTTGAGGAACACAAGTGTTTCTGAATTTACCGCTATGGAATTTGTTGTGGAAACATAGATGAGCATTTACATGTGACCTTCAAATGTTGTGTATGTGCCAATTTCTATGTCAGATGCAGGCAGACCTGTGTGTGTCTATCTATAACGTGGGTCTTTGCAGTCTTGCAAATCCCCTGCCTCAGAATATAGAGGGGGTGGAAGTAGGGGTTTTAGAAGCATTAGAAACACAGAACTTCGGTTACACTTGAATTTTTTCTCCTGTAAAATAAGGGCAATTCTGCTATGTCCCGGGCTTGAGAGGAGAAAGATGGGATATGGAGCCAACCTGTAAGCAGATGGAGCCCAGGGTCTAGAACGCAGGACTTCACACTTATTAAATGGGAGTGATGATGCCTATTCCCAGTGTTATCATAAGGATTAAACAAGACAATATGCATAGAGGTACTAATAATTCCTGGCACATGCATGGTACTTATTTATGGTCCAATACCACCTGCCTTGTGTCCAATGCCCTTTAGAGACAGTGATTACATTCTTGACTTGGGAGCCATGCAATCAGCTAAGTGCTAAACCACTGGCCCACTGAGCCTGATAAATAAATACAGAGGCTCTGATGACAATCAGAAACAGCGGTCTTGGAGACCAGTACTACCAAACAGTGAGTAGGAACACCTTCCCAATATGGTTAGGAGTTCACCTCAGGGACTAAGGAATATAGGGGCTATGTACTCTTCTGCTTCAACAAACCAAGTGTTTTTGCTGCATAGATTTAATTTGCATTTTCTAGTTCCAAAAATCAGATTCAGTCTTAGAAAACTTGCACAATGCAAAACAAAAACAAAAACAAAAAAACCTCACCCAGAGATATGCCCTACTATGCCAAACTATGCCACTTGGGCACAAAGATTATTTTGGGCTAAAGGCAGTTGATGAACAGATACCAAAGTATCTTTCACCGTCTCCACATCCTAACCCCTCTATTCATTTGCCAAAGGAAGGGCCTAAGTTCACAAAGATGTCCCTGGCTTGGGCTGACTGAGAAACCAGAGTTGCAATCACTTCAGCAGCCACAATGAAAAGCAAAAATGCTGAGCTAAATGAAAGATTTTTCAATACCATTTTTTAGAAGACTTGAGGCTCAGCAAAGAAGCCAGGGACGGAGGGGCTGCTGAGAAGGGCCAGCCAGTTGCCTCTCAGCTGTAGTAGGACCCCCTTGGCAGCATGTGCTGCTACAGCTGTGCAACCAGCACAGCTGCAGAGGGCCTGCCGTGCAGAAGGGGCCCTGGCTTGGATTTAATGCCCCGAAGGAGCCTCCATAAAATCCTGAATAGTTCTATCTCTGAACTTGAGTTCTACAAGTGAAATTCAATACCTCGAGTATATGCAATACCTCTGTTGTCTCTGAGCCAAGGCCCTCAGTAGCCTCCGGCCTCAGCCAGCAGAGCAGTAGGTGGCTGTCCCAGCTCTCAGGCTTCCCGGGCCTTTTCTCCTTTTTTCCTCAACACGTTTCATTTCTCGCTATGCCTCAGTGCTGTCCCCCATCTTGCTTTCCAGGGAGGCAAATTATTTAAACTTCTGTCATTTCTTGGTGTTTGTTATAGAAGGCACATGCTCCGTCCAACACCTTGAGATGCAATTATTAAAGAAAAATCTCTGTATAACCTTCAAGACAGTAATCTTACTCCCAGGGCATTTATCCCAAAGAAGTAATTAAGAATAAATCTAACCACAGGAATTTCATCCCAGTAACATTATTAAAAGGTTAAAACAAATATTCAATGAGAAGGGATTAATAAATGACAACACATCTGTACAACAGACTCATGGGAAAAATTTATGATGAAGCTGAATGTTTAAAGAACGGTATAGGAAAATTGTCGTCAGTGTATTAAGTCAAAATTCTAGATTACAAAATTTTAAAATCTAATTTTTAAACTATAAAAATAGGTTTTGCCTTTACAAATACATTTTCTTACAGAAAAGGGTACCTCTGAAAGGTGGACTGTCTGGTGACTTTACTTTTTCTGTACAGTCTTGGGATTGTTTATAACAACTGCCACATGCAAGCCTCTGGTGCTGTCTCTGCTTACTTCCCCAGGTGTGCTGGAAGATGGCCTGTCCGCTAATGGTGTGCCCCGCGCTCCAGCACCAGGTGGAATATCCAACCTAGAGAAGAAGATGAGCTGTGGGACCCAGTGCCCCAATTCCCAGAGCCTCAGCTCAGGCCCTCTGAGCCAGAAACAGAATGGCCTTTGGACCCCAGAGGTAGGGTCACAGCCACAGAATTAACTTGGACTGGACAACAAGGGTGGGGCTTACTCCAGTCAGTGCCACCTAGCTGACCTAGCACCCCGGCTGTGGGAATTCTCTACTCCTTCCATGTGGAGTTGTGGCAAACTTCACCCTCACCCTACCTTGAGGGTCACTGTCTTTTATTGAGTCAGTGGAAACAGGTTCTCAATAATTTGCACTCTGAAAGAAGTATGGGTTTGTCTAACAGCAGTGCTGTCAAAGATCTCTTTAGCACACTGAGGGCTGCTCTGGTAATAGGAACCTTCTTAGACAATGGAGCCAGCCAGTCTCAAGGGTTGGAAGGGTGAGGAATAGGCAGAGGAAGGATCTAGACCTGTGTGGTAGAAAACGAACCTGGCATCTTGCCTCACGTTGTCCACCCAGGTGAGCAGTGAAAGGCCCTCGAGGGTGGCTCTCCTAGGATGTGGTGACGGCATCACTCCAGGCTGTTACTGTTGGATAGGAAGCAAGGATACAGAATCCCTGCAGGGCATCCTCTCTGATCCTTCCCCCAGCTACAGCTGGGAACTGCTCCCTCTGCTGCCCTGTGTCCTCCCAGGGGTACACAGGGCACAATTCAGAACAATTGCTCTTTGTATGCCAGGCTCAGGAGACCAGAGCCTTTTCCTCCTCCTCAGTCCTGTCTTCCCCTTGATCATCTTCCTCAAGCTCCAGCCCCCACAAAGTCCACGGCTTACTCCATGATCCAGACCCACCACGTCTTCTCTCCTATCACCAAACTGACTGGTCCTGTTCCCTCAGGCCAGTGCCATCTGAGGGCACAACTGGATATCTAATGATAGAATTCTTCCTCACATAAGTGAGTTGCCTCTCTAATATTTTGGTCATAAACCCTGCTGTGTATTTGGCTTTAATATTCATTAAAGATTTTTCCCCATCTTATTAATATGTATAAGTGCAAAATTTAAGGTTTACAATGAAGTTGAGCATTTTGTGCATATACATATCTTGTCTAGGTGACAAGGGCTTTCCCACTCTCTTTTAGCCCTCCCCTTACCCACCCTTCATCCCTCTCCACCCTACCCCGCTGGTTCACTTTGTTTTTCACCTTAAGTTCCATGAGATAGTTGTGGGCCTAGACATTAAAAGTGAAACACTGAACCTCCTAGAAGACAAATTAGGCAAATATCTAAAAGACATAGGGGTAGGCAAAGACTTTCTTGACAAGATACCAAAAGCAAAAGAAATTACGCCCATTATTAACAAATGGGATCTTGTCAAATTAAAAAGTTTCTGCACAGCAAAGGAAACTATCAACATTGTAAAAAGAGAACCAACAGATTCAGAAAAAATATTCACCACCAACATCTCAGATAGGAAGCTCATAACTAGAATATACAGGGAACTGAAGAAAAGTAAGCCTACTAAAATAAAGGATCCTATTGAAAAGTGGGCAAATGAAGTGAAGAGGCAGTTCACTCATGAAGAAGTACAAGTGGCCAATAGATACATGAAAAGATGCTTAACAGCTCTAGCCATAAGAGAGATGCAAATCAAAACAACAGTAAGATACCATCTCACTCCAGAATCAAATAGTAATCAGTGCTGGTAAGGCTGTGGGGAGAAAGGAACCCTCCTGCACTGCTGGCGGGAATGTAAATTTGTACAACCACTCAGGAAAGCAGTATGGAGATTTCTCAAAAGACTGGAAATAAATATCCCCTTCAATCCAGCGACACCCCTCCTGGGAATATTTCCAAAAGAGGTCAAAACAACACATAACAGAGCTACATGTATACCCATGTTCATAGCAGCACAACTAGCAATAGCTAAAATATGGAAGTCACCGAAATACCCATCAACAGGCCAATGGATAAACAAACTGTCGTATTTATACATAATGGAATACTATGCATCAATAAAGTCCGACAGTGTGGAGGCTTTTGCAGGCAAATGGAAGAAACTTGAGAACATCATGCTTAGTGAAGTGAGTCAGAAGCAGAAGGTGAACATTGAATGGTCTCTCTGATATGAGAAACCCAGATCATTAAAGAGTTAAGGAATTACTCTCTCTGAATCTCAGGTTTCTTATAAACACAATGAAAATAACATTGAAAAGAGTAAACAGATGGGTCTGCTCTTATAAACTGATAAGGCTATACACACACACATATATACATACAGGTATACACATGTATACATACATGTACACACATATCCTTTATAACTATTAAAGATTAATGGGATAATTGGCACACAACACCAAAACCCAAGTAAACAGGGGCCCTCCCAACACTACAGAAGGTAAAGGGGCTAGGGAGGTAGGTGGAAGGGTTGTCATTGGTCCTCCTAGGGCCCCATATTGCCTACTTTACCTGTGCATAAGCTGGCCTTCTTAGCATCTCCCAGAGCAGTCTAGGCCCCATAGAACCACACTCAGAAGCATGGTGACAATTTGAGTACAGATCTAGGTGTTTGATCCTTAGCCTCCTGTCCACATCTGTGATGCTACTCTGAGCCAAGATGGACCACAGCAGGCGGTGGCCAATTTGCCCAGTGGGTGGCATGGTTGTTTACAGGTTTACCCGCTTCATCGTCCCTCATCACCCATCACTTCAAAGCCCTATTTTGTAATTGTACAAGGTTTTCTTTTCTTTCTTTCTTTCTTTTTTTTGGTCTTTTGACCCATAAAATCTTTCCAAGAATATGGAGAAGTGAGCATCATCTCCATTTTATGGACAAGGAAACCGAGGTTTGAAGCTTGACTGTGAAATAAACCATGTCATGTGAACAGGGATGTGGAACTGTGGAGCCATGCAAAATGCATAAAGTTGCATAGATAGGAATATTGACATGACCATGTAAGTTCTAGAAATGGGTGTCATAAGTTTACATTGACAAAGATAATTAGGGAGAACAGAGGTTCTTAAAATACTTTCTTAGATGAGTAACATGTCAGCTGTTCCCATTGCAATACTGTGTAATTAAGCACACCAATATCCCGTGGATTATCAGTTTTTCTCTCTCCCTCATGGTCACTTTCAACTTAAACAGGTGAAACCTGACTTTAGGCTCTAGGGCTAGCTCCTTCTGCTTTACGTATATCGTTCTGGGAATCTCTTCAAGAAGAAAGAAGCTCTCTGTGGTATGTTTTTCTCATAACCTGGTGGAAACCCAAGAAAGCCACGCCAACTACTTGAGCACATTTCACATCCCTGCTCACGTCATATCCACTAGCATCCTGCTGGCCAAAGCCAATCAAATGGACAAGCCCAGCATTAACACAGTATGGCAGGGGAAGTGGAGGGAGAGCAAAGAACATGCAACATCCACACAGAAAAATGCGTAAGGCAAATTCAGTGAGTTCATGTAAGGTGACATTATCCATGGAGCCATCCTGTGCAGGTCAAGGATATTCCACTTTTCTACCTTCTAGCATTATAAGTCAGTTTATTTTGGTGATTTTCATAAGTAGAGTCATACAGTGTATGCTGATATGCTTGGCTTCATTTGCTGACCATCGTCAAAATTTTCCATGCTATTCTGAATTGCAGTAATTTCCTCATTTTATTTCTGTGCATTTTCTTATATGAGCACACTACAATGCAGCCAATCTACTTGATGGGCATTTGGAGTGTTTCCAAGTT
This sequence comes from Ctenodactylus gundi, assembly GCA_004027205.1. Classification (NCBI taxonomy): domain Eukaryota; kingdom Metazoa; phylum Chordata; class Mammalia; order Rodentia; family Ctenodactylidae; genus Ctenodactylus; species Ctenodactylus gundi. Next base: position 69,627 of record PVKB01004908.1, on the reverse strand, counting down.
TGGGGCTATTGTAAACAATTCAGCTGCTAACACTTACACTGCCTTTTGGTGGATACTCCCTTCTTTTAGGTATCTACCTAGGAGCGGAATTGCTGTGTCATAGGATAGCTGTGTATGTGACTTAAGTACTGATACGTAGTTTTCCACAGGGGTTGTACCACTTGACACTCTGACCAGTAATGGAAGAGTTCCCATTTAAAATGTAAAACAGTAAGTTGTGCAGGGCCTATCTTCCTAAGGCCTGTGACAGCAACTGTTTGTGTGTGTTCTAAGTACAATGCAAGGAGCTGAGCATGTTACATCACCTCATTCAATCCTCTCAACATTTGGGTCAGTGTCTACAGTGTTGGTATTGTATCCAGTGCACAGCTGATGATTAAGGCTGGAAGACAGCCCTCTCCCACAGCATACCACACACGTACGTGGGCACACACAGCCTGAGTGGCAGTGAAAATGGGGTAGACAGAGCCAGCTCGTAGGGGGCTGTGCTGCAGAGGAACAAGAATACACACACCTGACCAAAAGCAGTCCCATGGCACAGATGGCGCATATTGATAAGCTGTCTAGGCAGCTTTTGTTTCCTCAAATCAATGAACAATGACTGTATTGTAATTATTTCCACAGTAAGGTCAAGAAGCAGTTAACTTCGGCTCTAAGTGTACAGAAAGTTGCTGAAGTCCATCAGTGATCTTTGCATCTGAGGTCACCAGTTACCTCTGGAGTCCCTCAAAGACCAAGGGAAAGAGTTGCTATCTAAGGTGTCATTTACAAGGACCCTTCACTTCCAATTGAAGTTTCTGTCCACAGAGACATCCCACCCCAACACTCAGGCAGGCTCTTGCCTTCTAGCATCTGCCTTAAAAAATGTTTTCTCCCTCTTGGGTCTTTTGCCACCAAACAGCATGGATTCCTAGTTGCACGTAGATAGGAAACACATGGGCCATTTTCAAGGATAAAATTAAAGTTTGTTATAGGAAAGAGACAGCAGAGATGGTTACTTCAAAAGAGCAGTCCTGCACAAAGGGGACATTTTAAGGTCCCAAAGAAATGTCATTAACTATCCATGAATTTTTTTTAGAAGCATGCACTGTGAATAGGATATTTATCTGCTAAACATAAACAATTTGTCAGCAGAATACACACATTGCCTCCTTACCTCAGGGAGTACACTGGCTTGCTTCTCTGATGAGCCTCACCCTTGACTAAAGCTTCATACATTTTCAAGATCCCCTTGCCCCTTCTAATCTTCCTTTGCACCCCAAGGGTGACCTACAGATGGTCCCCAAATCATGATGGTGCAATTTATGATATTTTGACTTCACAAGGGTACACTAACAAAATACACTCAGCAGAAACCATACTTTGAGTTTGAATCTTTTCCTGAGCTAATTAGGTACAATGTCTTGTGCTTCTGGGACTCAATGGTGAGTCACAGCTCCCAGCCAGTCCCACAGTCACAAGAGGAAACAACGGATAGTCTTTCAATGTGCTAGGCTGCTAACCTGAGATGTTCAGAAGATTAGGTGCATTAGTTGTGTTTATTATTATATTTTCGGCCTGCAGTGGGTTTATCGGGATGCAAGAAGCTCTGATGTTACTGTTTCGTAGCACTCTCCCAATGAATCATTCAGCTGCCTGGCTGCTGGATCTTGGGCATTTATTTCAAGCTTCTCTTCCCCAGAAGGCCCCCTGGAGAAGCACACAGCCTCACCCACGTGCTTCCGGCAGTTAACCCACTCAGGTATATAAAGCAAGCTTGTGTGCTAACGGCAACCCTCTCTGGGCCTGGAAAATTTCCTCATCAGTTCCTATAAGCGCTCTTAAGAGCCATTCATAGACTGTCTATCAAGTAGGATTCTAGTGCCAGGAAACCGGTGTGGAAAAGGCAGATGTGGGATTTGCCCTGCACTACCTGACAATTTTAATCAGAGTGGTAGGTCAGATCTAATAGGATAGAAGAAATAAACAAAGCAGTTACAGACGCTTCCTTGTGCCCGGAGATGCCACTCCGCAGCTCGCCTCCCGAGGGAGGCGGCGGCACCACAGACCCTGCCGGTGCGGGTGAGCAGCAGCGTTTCAGGCTCCGAGACCTTCTTCACTTTCCCCAGACAAACCCCGTCTCCTTTCTTGCCCTCCAACTCTCAATGCCTTTTCCCTGCTGTCCAGGTGAAGAGCCCTTTACTGCACCTTTGTCTTTGCAACCACTTGGGACGTTAAGGATGCCACAGTGTCCGATAAATCACTGCCAGGGTCTCCCTCACCCAGCTCCCTGCCTGATCTCAAACACCACGAGAGGAAGCTCTGTTCTTTGCTGGTCTTCTGTTGTGAATTAGTTGTGTAGGCATTCTGGGCTGCCTCCAACCTTTGCTCTTTACCTGGACATGTCATTTCTTCTCCCCCAGCCCCCATTAAAAAGTCCTCAAGTATTCAGCTAAGGTAGAAATGCACATGTAATCTACCTTTAACCAGACACAGCTCCGAGGATGCGGCTGGGCTCCCAGTGAGCCTTACATGTCTTCAAAAGCTGCATATTTTCCAGTTACTTTATTATTCTTGGCAAAGTGACCGGGCAGTGCCGAAGGAACTAGCCCCCGTCTGGACTGATTCTCATCTAAGTAGAGGCTTCCTTCTGCTTCCTTACTTTCCACCTTCAGTGTCTGGCCCACAGTCACTGGTTGCGCGTGGCCCAGTCTAGGAAGGATGCGGGAGACCCTGTTGATCCAGGAGAACTAGTCAAGAAAGACGACAGAAACTACCTGGATTTCTTCTGGACAACAGCAATGGGGGATGTATCTGGGGAGAGCTCAGTAGGACAAAAACAAAATATTAAAGAGAGAGAACAAAAGAAAACGTCAGGAAAAACCAGAGAGAGGACATTGCTGAAAGGGCACTTTGGTACACTGGCCCCCTCCGGCCTGGGGAAAAGGAAAGAATTTATATATGTTGCCAGTTAGTTGCCTTATTGTAAAGATGTGGGAGATGTGCTGTTCATTCTAAGGGTCTGCAGTAAACCAACTCAGCTAGGAGGCTCTCGGGGCACAGAAGTTCCTATTCTTTATATTTCTCTCTCAGCACTTGAGTCTATTTCAGGCTTATGCATGCAGTCGCTCCTCAGTGACTGCATGTGGGCTAAATGAGACAGTCTGTTCCTCACTAAAGTTAGGAAAGGTTTCCTGGGTCTGCCTGCCACCCATTCCTGCCCTAGCACCAGTGACATACATGACTGCTCTTCAGGAGCCTAGAGACTTTTCTAAAGCAGGTTCTGCCACCTTCATAGTGATGTCTCCAAATGATCACTCCAGCTGAGGCTCAAGTGCAAAGACAAGGCCTCTGACACTTGATAAAATCCCTTGGCTGAGTGGACAGGAGAACTGGTCAGGGGCTTAGGGAGCACAGATTTCTCTGCAGGCTCAGAGAAAGTCTTGAGAGTTTTGACTGAAGTGAGGTTGGCCTTCTGAGCCTCGCTGTTGGCCCTAGATGAAATGTTTCCTGATTGATTTTGTACTAACTCTAAAAAGTTCAGCAAGCAGCAGCAAGTCAATAAATGGAATTTGGGAACCACCATATATTTCTTACTGTTTGTCTCTTTTTAAATGGAGACCTGACTGAAAAGTCATCAAACATCCCAAGTTGCAGCCTCAAAGCTCTAATCCTTAATCTTCTGAGGACAAGGAAAAAAGGAAACTAATGTTTTAGATAACCTACTGCGTGCTCCACACATTTTTTTTTTTTTGTGGTATTATCTTTATCTCTGAGGGTCAGCAGTATCTTCCACTTGGGAAAATAGAAGCTTAGAAGTTGGTGCTTGGCCAACAAGGCCCAGCGAGTGCTGATTTAGCCATGGTGGAATGCGAAGTCCTGTCTGTGCCTTCGAACACCGTGTTCTTCTTCTCATTACCTCTAACACAATGGTAGAACATGTAGAGTAAGCTTTGGCAGAGTTTTGGGAGCCTGGGTGTGGCTCACTATCTGTAAGGCATTGGCCTGGGGCAAATTACATTAGCCTGAGTGACTTCAGCTGCCTCATCACGAAAGCAAATGCAGTGAGATTCCCATCTGTCCATCGGCGATGGTGCAAGGAATAATCAACTAAGAACAATACTGAAATCCAGTAGGAAAACTCTAGGGCATTTAGGTAGGACAGTGCAAGCAGGTTCTGTTCCTGCGGACTTCCTTTTGCTTTTCTTTCTGAATACTTACCTTTACACACGTGTTCTCCAGATTTCTATTATGTGGCAGGCACTAAATTATATTCTGAGGATATTGTAGTGAACAAAGTCAGACTGTGTTCCTACCTTCTTATAGTCTGATAAACAAAAAAGTAAATGCATAAAAAAATCATATGGTTTGAATTGTAGTTAAAGGAAGAAAGAAAGAGTACATGGGAAGATAATACCTGAGCCCTGCAATGGTATGTGTTTAGAAAAATCTCTATGACATCCCATAGAAAATTATTGTGGTTACCTACAGGGAGGCACTAGGAGCAGAACCCAGAATCAGGTGTTATTTTTCACAGTGCCCTTCTCTTTCAAAAAAAAATTTTACTGTAATTATGTATTGCTTTTACAATTAAAAATACTAGAAAAATAATAAGTAGTGCTGGATAAATCATAATCTCAGTTAAGTCTTGCTTTCTTTACTGTCTGCCAAGAACTGTGAAAAGGTTTGACAGTTTCAGGTTAGGCAGGCATATTTGCAGAGTCCAAGCAAAGCTCATGGCATGTCTATTTCCATTTGGGGGTAAACTGAGAAATGCCTGAGAAAATGCAGGTGCAGTTTTGAGTCCAGGTTTCCAGAGGACAGCCAGGCTGTCCTCGCCTCCACAGGAAGCCAGCTGGATCAGTGACTTCTCACTCCCAAGAGAAACATGTGCATCTGGGTTGGAGGCTGCCAAGGAGTTACCACAGTCGATCTGCTTACCCTTGAGAAAAGGCAGCCAATAGGTAAGACTTCTAACTAAAGAGGCTGTATCAAATGCTGAAATCTATGATTCCCAGGATACTAAATCTGCAGAAATTAAAATGAGGCAAGACAAAAAATATAAAAGCTGTCAAATGAGATGGGAAACAAGACGTGGCCAGTTCACAAGAGTCAGTGGTGACAAATCTCACAAAACAAGATTAGAAGTGGGGCAAGTATTGAATTAGCAGACAGATATAAAAGAAGGTGCCACAGAGGATTCTCTCATCATGGAATTAAGAATATTTTAAGCCAGTAATTACTATAGGGAGACTTTTTTTTCTGTCACTAGAAAAGGTGATAGGATGTTATGTACAAAATATATTTGGCTGGTGCACAACCATGTCAGAGGGGAATGTAGTTGTGTGGTATAAAATGTCCTAAGGAATAAAATCATGTAATCATTCCTTATATCTATGTAGCTCCTTTTCCATAAGAGGACAAGGAAACTTCTCAGAACTTCTGGAGGAAATGCCTAGCATTGGAGTTTTCCTTTTTTTTTTTTTTTTTCTGGCTCTCATTTGGGTTCGGAACCGAAGGTTCCCAAGTTATTGCTAGATTTCAGTGGCTTGAAACCTCTGGATCCTCACAGCTGTGAAAGGAGTGGGCATCTTTGGGTTGATGCCTCAGACTCCAAAGCTTCTGTTTTTAAAATACTTCCAAGCAAATGGACTGTTACTTTAATTTGCTTAATTTACTACAATAATTATTGAAAAGTGGATTTGTTTATGGCTTGGAACTTTCATCATTGGTATATAGAACTCTAGTTTATTCTTCAAGTGGGTTTGTTTTTTTAAAGAATTGTTTCTGTTGCTATTTAGAACAGTTCTTATTTCAGAATAATGTTTTTGATAGCAGCTCAGCATATCTGACTAACAGGGTTTTTTGTTTTGTTTTTTGTAGTGCTTGGGATTGAACCCAGAGCCTCACACATGCTAGGCAAGTGCTATACTACTGAGTTAAATTTCCAGCCCTCTTTCAGGAGTTTTCAAATGAAATAAATGACAGTATTTATGAAAGGGTGACTGTCCTAGTTTGCTGGAGCCTAAGGAGGTAAGGCTTAGTTTTAATATGGGCCCGTTATGGGCAAACCTGAAATTCTCCTTACCACTTCTAAGTAAAACACTTTTCTCAAAAAACAAAACAAACACAACAAAAACCTAGGAAATAAGCATTATACCCTGTTTTTCAAGTAAGGGACTGAGACTTGGGTTAAAGCAACATGTCATGTTACAGCTAACTAGTGGCAAAATTTTGGCTAAATTCAGGCCTCTCTGGCTCCAAGGCTTGTGCTCTGATGATTCTATTAAAGGGACCTTGATATAAAGATTTAAGAAACTGCCCACGGCAGTTGGGATTGCAATTATATATAGTCTGCAGCTGCTGTAAGAATGACCAAATTTGTAGCCTTTCAGCCTTTTCTTATTCATACTTAGAAATCACCCAACTATTTAGGAGGTAGATAGCAGGGTATGAGTCTGGGTGGGTGTGGATGTTACTATGGGTTGAACCCAGGACCTCAGTACTGAGCTAAATATCCAGCCCTTTAAAAAAAAAAAAATTTACGTTTTAAGCTGGGCATGGTAATCCCAGCACTCAGGAGGCTGAAACAGGAGGATTGCTGTGAGTCCAAGGTCAGGCTGGGCTCCATAATGAGTTCAAGACCAGCCTGGTCTATACATTGAGACCTGTCTCAAATAAATCCATCCATCCATACATATAATAAAATTTATCTTTTATTTTGAGACATGGTCTCACTAAACGAGCCAGGCTGGAGTCCAACTTGTGATCCTGCTGCCTCAGTCTCCAAGATTTCTGGGATTACAGGTGGTATGCCCAGCTACTTAGATTTTTACACTTAAAAATCTCGCCCTTTTTTTTTTTTTTTTTAAAGGAAAGCATCTCTGCAGTTCCAGTTTGGCAGGATCTCTTTCCACGATCTGAGAAGAATGCTGTTGTCAATTTGGCTCATTTCAAATACAGCCCCTGTTCCTCTATTCCCTAGCCCAGTTTTCAAAGCTTTTATATGACAACATACCAAATGGAACTTGGAATTGGCCTTGCCATGACTACACTTTTCTTTAGGACTTACTATCTTCTTTTCCTCTGTTAAGTTTATGCGATTAGCAGACACAAGACAGTTCAATGTGTGTGAGCTAAATACCCAGTGGTAAGGCCAGCTAACTTAGGAGAAATACATCAGGGGACTGTGCAGAAGTTGCAGATATGTAGCCAGAAATGTGTAATACAAAGAATGAGAATTTGAGTTCTCTTTTGTTGAGGAGGGCAGACAAGTCTCTCCTAGTCCCACTTCTTGGTTACATGGCTTGGAAGACCTAAGTATGAGACAGACCTGAAGCAATAGTGCCTACTGGTTGTCAAGAGCCACAGTGTGCTCCTTTACTCATGCATGCATTTATTCAAAGTTAAACTGAGGGCCTATTCTGTCTCCAATCTGTGCTAGGCACTTGGAACACTAGGAAGAAAAAAAAACCCCAACAAAATCCTATCTCTTGAAGTTAATAGGTAAGGGTAAAGTGTCAGAGCTGACATTATCCTTGAATACTCCTAAATATCCCACGAAGTATTACCTTAAGTCTGGTTCCATAAAGGCAGAGCCAGAGATGATTCTTGTGCAAGGAATTCTTTGAAGCCTGCATGGTAGTAGGAGAAGTAGGGCAGGTCACAGGATCATGCTCCACATGTCTGTGAGCTCAGCAGAAGAACTCTAGTGTAATCTCAGCTGGATCCTACAGGGGGCTCTTCAGTTTGAGTGGCATTATAGATACGTACCCCCATTGGCACAGGGGCAGTCTTCTGTATCCCCCCAAATCAGGCATTAGCTATGAGTCCTGTCTAGGAATTAAGGTGTAACTTTTGGGTATTTCTGGAGTAGGTGGCTCCAAGAAGATAAGAATAATTTTCATAAAAATAAAAGGGTACTTTTGTAAGAAAGATTCAGGAGCCAATTAAGGGGAATATAGGATGGGGCATTGCCAGTGTCTGCTTCAAGTACACAGGTTTTATAAGGCATGTTAGGAACTGATTTATTATTCACTAATAAGCTTAACAGAGTGGTTCATTTTTGTCTACTCTTTCTTCAGATATACTATAGTTGACATGACAGGCTTGTTTCAGGAGCTATGTGGTATGAAAACTCGATCTATCCACACTGGATCACAGCTGGCACGGGGGGATACACTGTAAAAACTGCTCCCACGGCATCTGAGACTGTTTTCCAGGAAGCAGGCTACGACATGTCATCATACAGGATGTTCATTAGGAAGCAGCTGTAGGATCAACATCCACGCATGAGAGAGACAGAAGCAGGAGGGAGACACTGAGCCACCGTGCAGATAAGTGACAGTGTCAGCCACCTTCAGTCCCTGGGGAGCTCTGGAGCTGAATGGCTGCCAGGACCATCCTCCCTTGGCCAAAATACTCAGACCTTTATGCTCCTCCATTTCCCTCACGTTGACCTATTCTGGAAGGGCATAATCCTGAGTGAAGTGGCTTTCTAAAGCTGAGGCCACCCCTGAAAAGTCAACTGGAGGCTCTTACTAACTACATCCCTGCAGTGGGGAAGCAGGGGTCTTCCTGGTATGGGGACGAGGCAGCTACTATCCATGTCCATCCACTATTGGAAACGAATTGTAAGACCCAACTCATGAGTATTTCAAGCATGCAAACGTTGAGTGAAAGGGGACACAGAATTCCCCCACACTGCTAGTTAGGTTGTTTTCACTTTGGGAAGAGTAGAGAGTGGGCATATGCCAACGAGCCTAATGCTTCAGAACCTAATGTTTAGTTAATGCTTTACTGTTTAAAATCTAGACTTTTATTACTGGTCTATTTTCACCTAGAAGTAGATAATCCTACTTTTAAAGTTCAGTAATAGGCATTATACTAAGTATCTTATGTACATGTCCTAATTTAATCTTACCAAATCTTATGAGATAGATATTTTCCCTTCCATAGATGAGAAAAAGCTAAAATTGGTGAGGTTAGAAAAACTTGTCCATTGTGAAATTACATAGACACTGTTTGAACCAAATTCTGATTCCGAACCTCAAAATCTTAACTAGAAAAGCCAACTGTGAGCACTTCTACATTACCTTTTGATGAACCTTAGCTAATTCATTCAACACTATTTTAGTGAGCATGTCTTAATTATGCCAGGCTCCTTGCTAGGTTGTTATTAGAGATTCGATAGAAAAACCTCTGAAAATAATGTGTATTGATTGAAACATCATATGCCAGTTACCCTGTTAAGATACACAAGTTTTATGTTATCTACCTGTTGCAAATAATTTTTAAAAAACCTCCAAAGGTGAGCTTATTATGTGCATGCATTCTTGTAGGTCATTCTTCCTGTGTGTTTATAACATGATCTAGAAATTAATGCAAATGTGAGAATATTTGGATATTTCCTAGAAACTCAATTCACCATTTTTAACTTTTTAACAGGCTAAAAAAGATACTAAGCGAACGTCTGCAAAAGAAGTCACCATCAGCGTTAGAGACAGCATCCGGCAGATGGATAGGAGCAAAAGAATCCCAAAGAACTGCATCGACTAGTGGCATTCTGATGTACCAGCAAAGGGACTCCTGTGGTGCCCTTCCTGGTACTGGACGCCACTGAGGAACCTCACAATGAGTGTCACCTGCTGAGCATGGATGCTACCAAACACTTTGAGAGACGGTTTGATCTGGCAGCAAAAGCTTCGTGAGCTGTTGGGACCTTCTCAGCCTCCTGTCAGTCATGTACAGTAAATGTACCAAACAGCCTTGGACTTGTTAACGAGCTGCCGAGGTGCAGTTCAGTTTGTCTCTTTGCAGTTCCTGTAGCAGGGCCTGGTATAAACACAGTGAGCAAAATTCGCAGGAGAAGTTATGAAACAGAGGATTCGGAGGAGTGGATTTCCCCAGGGGCAATCACACATCAGCACCAAGCCCTGGCTGCGGTAGCATACAGCTTTAGGCAGGCAGCTCCCTTCCTTCTCTCTCCATTGCCATCACAGACCTCACTGTTTTCACCTAAAGCTGGCTTTCACCCAACTCTCAACTCAGATATTTGAGAAACCAAGAAACAGGAAAAGTCCCTGTTCTCCTTGTTTTCTTAGCTTAGTACAAGACAGATTAGATCCAGCTAGATACACACGAACTCCACCAGCATGTGCGGAATGTCTTGGGGAGGTCTGTGTGACACAGCCAGGCCCGATCCTCACGTGCCACGCTGGTGTCCTTATGTTGGCCTCCAAGCCATCATGTCAGGATCCCAGTGGCCAGAGCATCTAAGCTGGGATATTCCCCAGGGGCACAGCCAGTCACTGCTTTCTTCCATAGCTCCCTGGTTCTTTTTGCTTGTTTCTTGAGGGTTTTCTCTATCTGTTCAGATTACTTGCAACTATAAGCAGAGACTAGACACTGCTCACAAGAGGGAGGTCACGAGGTAACAGGTGGAAGCTTCCCTCTGCCCTCTCTGTACCCAGCCCCAGGACTGTGGCCTTTTTGTATGTGCAATGTGCAAAGTTAATACTTGAGAAAGCCAGTGTATGGTTGACATGTATTCACACTGACAGCAGATGGGCACACACTGTGCTGGAAAACAGGTTGCTGATGCAGTAAGACATTCTAATAGGAATAACTTCCTAGCATTGAAACACATCATGTTCAGCTGGATACATTTTCCTCCAAAATAATGTAGCATGAATTACAAAGGGATTGTTAACAACCTAGGATTGGGAAAAGCAGGGCTAAAATTGTACCAAATGATACCAATAAACCCTATACTTAGTGGAAATAGGTAGCCTAGTGGTATGTATTTCTATAACATAGGCCAGAGATCTAGAATTAGCAGGCTAGGATGCAGATGCTCAAGTTCTTATCTGCTAACATTCCTCCCAAGTGGGTGGTTTACTGTTTCTTTCATTGATAGATTGTATATTCTTTAAGCATTATACATCAACCCTTTGTAGATACTGACTGATTTGGGGGTCTGGTCAGCGATGACTGTACATCCTAAGGGTAAACTTAGTGATTAGGAGAATGACTTAGAGTCACCCTAAGGCACAAAGTGTGTTCTGCATTGCTCTGCTGTAGAATCTCACTTTTATATTAAAGGCAGGTTTGTGTCAAACCACAGATCTAGGGGTTCTCCTGATCCCGATTCAAGCCTTTATCAGATATAAAACCACAGTTTCCCTAAATCTTTATCATTTTGATTCCTTATTAAAGGGCTTACCGGGAACTTCATGCTCTGAGAATTTAAAAAAATAAAAGCAAAACACTGACTCATATGCGCCCAGTGGCATTACTCAGCAGGAGCCCCCAACTGCAAGGTTGGCAATGATCCTGTGAGTTCAAGGGCTCGTTGTCCCAGGGCACATATTTTGCATTTGTGTGTGTGTGTGTGTGTGTGTGTGTGTGTGCGTGCGTGCATGCGGGTGAGTGGGTGTTCTGTATTTAAGACTACTGCTTCCCCAGTCGCAGTGCTATCAGCCACAGGCTGAACCCAGCCTCTCTCTTCCATTGTTTTTGCCTCAATTCCCTGCTGCATGGTGGGAATTTAGCAGCTTGAGACAGGCAGCTGGGCTTTGTGGAAGCATTATCTCACTTCTGCAGAAGGGAGTAGGGCAGGGAGGATCTGGCCCTCTCCAGAATGATCTGGATTTCCCCAAGACAGTGACAGGAAATTAAGCCAGGCCGCTTAAATGTCATCTAGCGCTTTTTTTTTTAAATGTATGGTTAAGACAGGAAACGATTCTAATTCTCCTTTTGGGATAACACTTTCCATTGCAAAGTCTGTGTTAATAAAGTCATGAATTTCAAATATGTATGGATGGTTAGAATTTTTTATGAGAATCATGAATTTGTCTGTAGAGTGGTTTAGATATTTTTAAAGGTCTAGTTTATAAGTGATTCCCATGAACTCTCCACAAAGCTTGTGAAGTAGGTTAGGAAAAGGCTATTATACCCAATTTACACTTATGGAACTATTTAGAGTTCACACACCCCATAAATGATGGTGCTGGGATACAAGAGAGAAGTCTACTTGTAAAATCAGGGCTGGGGGAGTAGTTCAGTGATTGGAGTACTTGCCAAAGAAGTGCACGGCTCTGAGTTTGACCCCCCAGCATCATATACTAGCTGGTCATAGTGGTGCATGCCTATAAATCCAGCATTTGAGTGGCTGAGGCAGGAGGACTGCTGTGAGTCCAAAGGAAGCCTGGGCTACATGGCAAATTCAGGGCCAGGCTGAGGTACAGAGCAAGACTCTGTTCCCAGAAAGAAAGAAAAAATCAGTGATTTTTCTACCACAGCAACAAAGGCCAGCATGACAGGAGACTCAGCAATGGAAAATTATCACCAAGTCTGAATCCAGGCCAAGTTCAAGTCTAGGAGGACAACAGATTATTGGAGTGGGCTAGTATAGACAGACAGTAATGACTAGAAAGCGCTCATGAATGCTTAAGTAAGCCTGGGACAAAACCAAACTCATTATCTGTCAAGACAGTGATCCTGTCCTGGTATTAAGAAGCCATTGTTGGTGAGTGTCAGAAGTAGACAGCAATTTCACAAGAGGAGATGGAAATTGTATCCCTTGAAATAACTGCCAGAGTACAAGGGAAGGGAAGCAGGGACCTCCTGGCTGCAGCCAATGCTGTCAGCACTCCCAGGATGCACAGTGGTGCAGTATACCCTTTCTCGCCCTCTGCCCACCTTCACGGTGCTCCACACTTTCTGGGCTACCTGAATACATTACTACTATTGTTCTTCCTGGGGGCCCTCTAACCTTCATCTGCTTGTGAGCCTCACCAGCCTGATGTGCTGGCTGCCTCACAAATCACAGAAATGCATCTCACCCACACTTGCCCCTCTCAGGACGGTCCCTACAACTGATGGCACCTCTGCTGCAGTCAGACACCAGACATGCTTTTCTTTTTGCCTCTCATGGTGGTAAAACTTGGGAGACACACAAATGGCCATCTCGAGCAGAGACTCTCATAACTTCAGAATACATTCTCCTTCTCTTGCTTAGCCAGGCACGTTTACCTTCAATAAAGATTACACTTCCCAGTTTCCTTTGTAGTAAGGAGTAGCTACGTGGTTAAGTTCTGGCCAATGAAATGATAGAAGTGAGGCATAGAATCTCCCAGGAAGTCTCCTTAGAGAGAGAGAGAGAGAGAGAGAGAGAGAGAGAGAGAGAGAGAGAGAGAAACAAAAGACTACACAGGTCTTTTCTTTTTCATTTCTGTCTGCTGCCTAGAACGGAACTAAATCAGTCTGCATATGACCTTGGGAAAGGAAGCCACATCAACCCGAGTAGCAAGTCAGAAGCCTGTGTCCCTGATTCCACTGAGCCTTCTGTATCGTATGTCCTTTGACCTATTTTAAGACAAAAATATACTTTTCCTTCACTTAAGCTGCTGTTTCAAAGTATTCTCAGCCAAATCTAGACAAACTGATAAGCAAATTTTCATCTTCTATTAGAAGATCCCTCCCCACTGTGCGCTCAAGGCCACATGACCACTGTCAGCTGGACTTGATAAATATACATTAGTTGGAGTTGTGGCTGTCCCTACCACTAATTATGGTTTATACATGGTAACCTGTTTTCTTTTTTTTTTTTAAAACCTGACCAGACATTTGTAACTTCTGCTCAAAATTGCATTTACAAATATCTAATTTCCATGTTTCTTTCAGGAGTTATTGAGATCCCAGCAGTCTGAGAAGTAGCCAATCTCAGGAAAATTTTTTGACTATATAAATTACAAATATGACCCAGTATTTATTCACAAGAAAAACTTGTTGAAAAGATTGAAAGTGCCAGAGGGTAAGAATAAAACAGACCTGGTCCCTGACTCATGGAGCTGATGTTCTATTGAAGAAAGAGACAACAGAATTTTAAAAATGATCACAATGATTTAAGTTAATTTAATACATGCTAAAAAGAATGTTAACAGGAGGTATAAGGTGAGGGTGGCAGGAATGAAGCAGGAGGCCATTGAGAGGACACACTTGTATCCCCAGGGTGGAAGGTCAATATCAAGGAGAAGGGTAATGATTGAAAGAAACGGATGAATGCTGACTATGGGAAATAGAAATATTAAGACTTGCTGATATGTTGGGTGTAGAAAGCTAAGAGGAAGGATGAAATCAGGGTCATCCTTAAGATTTTGTACAAGTAGTTTTCTTGGGGAAAAAAGGTACATGGGGTAGGAAAAGTTGTGTGTGTGTGTGGGGGGGTGTCAATGTGAATCAAGAGAATCATTTCCGACCCTCCCAGCAGAGGCGTTCGTCAGGCAGCTGGATGGATGGGCCTGAGGTTCAAGGAATTGCTGAGGGATGGATGTGAATTTGGAAGCCATCAACCCAAAGAAGGCATTTAATGGCTTTTGAGTTAGTACACCTGATGAACAGCTGGAGTGGAGAGTCCAAGACTGTGCCCAACTCCAGGGAGGTGGCATAGGAAGACGAGTCAGGCGAGGCTACTGAGAAGCAGTGAGGAAGTTAGTGAAGAAAACATGGGCTCTCCCTTACCAAAAAACCAGATAGAAAAAGGTTTCAGAAAGGAGAAATGGCCAGTCCTGGTGAATGGTACCAAAAAGGTTAAACAACGTCAGCACACAGTTGTGACTACACTTGGCACCAAAAGATTTCTGGTGACTTTGACAAGAGCAGTTGCAGGGGCAGGGAGGTCACTGGGGCCAGACTGGACAGGCTACTGGAGTGGATGGGAAGAAACACAGAGAATAGAAACCTCTAAGAAATTTTGCTATGAAGCAAAGCCAAAAAAGAAGCCAGTAGGTAGAGAAAAGGGTCAAGGACACCTTGTAAAAGGTGGGACAAAGAGCAACACAGAGGAAGGCCCTGCGAGATGCCAGAGGAAGCTGCTGCTCACAAGACAAGGAAAGAGGCCTGTCGTGAAGACACTAACCCTGCCGGCCTTTAATCTTAGACTGAGTCCCCCGCCGTGAGAAAGGAAATTGTTAAGTCACCCAGTCTGAAGTACTTGATTCTGACGGCCCTAGAGAACCAATACCCTAGTGAAATACCTGTATGTTGTCATAAGGCGGGCTTGCAGGGGAAGCTCTCCGTCTTTTGGAACTTGGCTTCAAAGGAATCAAATTACAGGAGACAGAAGAACTCAGTACTGAAATTGCACTTTGCCACATCTACTTTCACTCATCTCCTTCAGGGCACCCAATGGACTTCCAGTCACAGCATCTAGTCCCCTTGGCCTGAGGCTTTGTCTTGGCACTTGGGTTGCAGGAATTGCTGGGGCATTAGTGCTGTTGAGGCCTATTCACTTCCCTCCTCTTTCTGGCATTCTTCACCTGTTGACTGATGAGATCTCCCTCAACCTTGGGTGGGATCATGCCAAGAAATGTGCTTTATGTGAGTTCCTGGGGTTTCCCCAGCTGTGTTAGCACCAGTTACCCAGCAGGTAGCTGATTCTAACGCTATTCCTTTTTCTGCATGCCTCTGACTAGTGTCTAGGCTTGATGCATTGCTGCAGTTGTGGGCTTCCAGAGGAACAGCATCCTCCCCCTTCTCTCTCTTTTATCACAAACATTTAAGACCTTCTTTTCACTGGTAGAAAATATTTCATTTTCTCCATAAGATGTGCTGAACATCTTGCTGCTATCTACCTATAAATGTTTTATGTATATCATACCACAGTAAGTGGACTACCAGAAAGAATAGATGAATGTTCTATTTTGCTTTAAGATATAAGAAGTAACTTGGGAATGAAAACCTCCTCCCTACCTCTTAAAAAAAAAAAAGATATTTTGGCAGAAGCCTCACCTTTTCAAGGGCCTGGCAAGTGATCAGATGAATATTGTACCACTAGGAGTAGGAGCAGCAGGGATGGGCAGAAAGGCACACTGGACTTAAGATTCCAGAATTAGAGTTCAAAAAAAAAGTCACTTTGCTAGGACAAACAGTTACACCAAGATTTTGAAATCTATGTTATAGTTTCAGAGTTAGACTTGTTCAAAGAATGTTTCCAGATTCTCAACTGATCATATTGGAGACTGCTCTAGCTTGATATTGCCAAGGTGCTTTTGCAGTTTGGACCTGTTCTCCCATGTCACACTGACCTGACATGTGTGTGCCCACTCTTATGCACTTGCTCCTGGCAATACTACAACACGCATTATTAGGTAAGGAAACGATTACAGAGAAAAGAAGCATAGCACGCAGTGAGATGGCCAAGGTTCATGTTCCACGCTCTCACAAAGATCGACACTTGCACTAGCTAACCCACTAAAAATGCTGAAGGTGGTGTCTCAAGAAATCTGATGCCCAGCATGCCTTTATTGACAGCCTATCATTTTAGAGTTGCTTGGGATGCCAGGAATGTCTCTAGTTATCAATGAGCAATCCGTGCTCAAAAGCTGCGTTTCATCGCTTGCCTTTGCTTCTCAGGCTCTGGCATCTGATTCCTTTATTGCTACCAAGGCTGTGCCTCCAAGGGGCACCAATACTCTGCCAAATTCAGCGACACCTGCGTGTTCGTTCTCTTGACTTCTCTGCATGTGCTTCTTGTCAGTGTCTTTCATGAAGGATCTACTGGCTTCTGACATGCCACCCTCCTTTCAGCCACCCTTGCCTTCCTTCCATCATTTACGGGTCTCCTCTGACATTCCTTTTCCACCTGCTCCTTACATGACGATATTCCTCAAGATTTCCTTTTCAATCTTTCATATTCTACCCAATCGTATGTGTTTTACTCCTGGATAACTTCATCTGATCTTCTGATATCCAAGTAACCACAGAATACTTGCCCTCGGATGGCCTGTATTGGTAGGGATTTGCTACTTATTCTCAGGCACTAATCTGGGTCCTCTTTAGGATCAATTTCTCTTGTAGTGTACTCCTACGCAATTCCAGGAATATTTAATTTTAAATTATTTCATTTTGCTCTCATAAATCATCTCCAATGAGAGGCCACAAAACCCAGTGTCAGAAGAAATTCATGCTCAATTCTCTGCGACTAAAAACTATTAAAGGAGCTGACGTGATCAAGCCGTGGCTCAACTAAATTTAAGTCAGCAACATGTAGGCATTTATTGCCAGAGAGAGGTTTGCAGTTTTGGTTTCTCAGATACGTATTCTCCACTTTAAAAGGAAAAGGGTAAATAAGGTTGTCCTTTCTGATGCAGATAGCCCTTGTAACAGTGCCTTGTCTTGAAGAGACAGCTGAAAATCTGTTTGCCTTTTTAATTTTATTACCTAGAGACTATTCCCTAGTGTTCTAATAGACAAAACAGCCCCAGGATGACCTGGGAGGCAGAGGGCATCACCAAGAGGTCTGGGGAAAATGGCTAACACAGGTTTCAGCCCATTGGACAAGTCCTAACTTGACATCTCCCAGCTTGGCACCAAGGACACATGGTGGAGCTTCTCAAGAGGCTCACTTCCTCTCCATGGAAATAACAGCTTTTTGAGGTGTATCATAAGGATTACATGAAATAACAAAATTAGATAACATGGTACCTGTCACCCAATAATCATCACCATGTATCAAATACCATTCTAGGTGCTTAGTTCCAGCTATTTCTGACTGACCGAACAGCCTTGCCAGGTGAGCCTCACTAACCCCACTTTAGAGGTAAGAGAACAAACTCAAGGCTCAAGGCCTTGTCCAGACCCCTGGTCTAGGTGTGAACAAGTCACTTGGAAGCCATGCAACTACTGGGTCCCCACTCCCCATTGCCTAACGCAAGCATAGAACTCAGTGGACTTTCAGCTCCTACCACCTACCACCCTCACACATCTCCAAGGAAACTTCTCAGCGAGGCCATGACTACTTTGAGAACAGACGTGCAGGACAAGTGTTACAGTTTAAATAAAAATGTTCCACCACTGCAGGCCTGGTGGCACAGGCCTATAAGTCCAGCATGTTGGGAGACTGAAGCAGAAGGATCACAAGTTCAAATACAACTGGGCAACTTAGCAAGACCTCATCTTAAACAATAAACAAGGGCTAGGGATGTAGCTCAGTGCTAAGGCCCCGAGTTCAATACCCAGTACTGCAAATAAATAAATAAATAATTCCCTTAGAAGTCTGTGTTTGAAAGGTGGTTGGATCATAGGGACACTGCACATATTTGTGGATTAATCTATTGATGATTTCATGTGCTGTTAGTAGGTGGCCTGGTTGGAAGAGTGGAGCAGTGGCAGCATGACCTGGAAAGATGTATGTACACATACATGTATGTGTATATGTGAATCTATATCCTCCCTGGCTGCTCCATTTGCTTTCTTCTTCCTTCCCTTCACACAGCAAATATCTCTTCTGCTCTAGAGGTCCTTTCACCATTGCCATTTTTTGCCTTGGAACCACTGACCATGAATGGTCTGATACCTCTGAAACTGAGCTAAAAGAAACCTCCTCTCCTGTAACTTGTGAATATTGACAGTGGCAGGAGTAAGACAACAAGAAATCAAATCAGGGGTGCCACTGACATGATCTGAGGGCAGTTATAAAATTTCATGTTTCAGACATCATCTTCACCAAGGTGCTGTTGCCTACTTCTCTCCTTCCCTCTGGACCACTTTGTTGCAGAATTACTCCCTTAGTTTATAATTACTACTTTTGACTAGAAGACCCTACCTCCTAAAGACCACATGATTTAATACTGTTACAGTGCGGATTAAGTTGGTGTTTTCCAAACTCCAAATATAGCAGGCTAAAAATTCTCTTATTCACCTCTCAAAATTCTCATTTACGACTGAGACAACCTGGAGAAAGTAATTTGAGTATTTAAATTTAAATTACAGAAAGGTATGCTGAGTATATTTCTAGCTGCAGCAAATAAATTTGGCAGCAAAACTCCAGGGAATTCTAATGTGAAGCCAGGATTTGGGACCTCTGGTAGGGAGGAAATAACCCAGGCTTTGGGGTTGAACAGATTTCAGTTCAAATTTCGTCTCTACCAGTACTACTTGTTTGAACTGGGGTGAATTACTTCATGGTCTTAAGCCTAGATCTCTCCTCTGTCAAAAGGAAAGTGGGATGGAACTTAAGAGGCTTATGTTAAATATTAAAGATAACCAGGATATATTAAAATGAAGGTGCCTGACACAGAAGAGGTATGCTAGCAGTATTTATGCTCTTCCTCCTCCTCCATATTTAATGATTTTTAAGCCTCAAGTGATAATCCTTTAGAGAAAGGGGACCAGATTCTATAGACTTTTCATTTAGGATGGAAGTAAAGGCAGATTTAGATAACAGATAGTAAAAAAGGATAAAACCAAATTACAATTTTCTGTAATTTATAGGGGGTGTGACTTTCAACTCCCAGGAATCGCAGTGTGATATAATTAAGCCTTGTAGCACCATACTGGGGGACCCGGACTAGGCCCGGGATAGTTGAAGGTAGAAGGTGGGTCATACTCCCATGATCTCCTCGCTGGAGACCCGCAGGGGTGGAG
Source organism: Ctenodactylus gundi (assembly GCA_004027205.1). Lineage (NCBI taxonomy): Eukaryota > Metazoa > Chordata > Mammalia > Rodentia > Ctenodactylidae > Ctenodactylus > Ctenodactylus gundi. Next base: position 50,220 of record PVKB01004908.1, on the reverse strand, counting down.
CCCCTCCCTCTTACTGCGGGCCCAGAAGGCCCGCAGCTCAAGTTTCATCCTACCCAAATTCCTAATTTCCCCTACCCCAAGACCCTTACCAAAAGTCGCGTGACCAGGTTTGTAGAGCCCCACCGTGCAAATTAGGTGACTTTGAGACCCCAAACTTCCTCTAATCAGTAAATGGCCCTTGCCCGATTACCCTGGTTGACCCTCCTCCCTTCAACTGCTTATAATCCCGGCCTTCACCTCCAAAAAACTGAGCTGTTAACACTGATTCAGCCTCCCAGATGTGATTCCATTGTACTCACGCCACTCGAGACCCTGGTCCCCAGACTTCGCTGTTTCCTGATTGCTGGACCTAAGGACTCCGACTCCGTACTACACATTATAAATATTAAATACCTAGAACATTTTCTCAAGTGATTTTAGACATCATAAATCACTTGGGTATTCTGTTTCATGAACTCTATTTGCTTGTTTAGTAACAGTGGCTGCCAGTAGAAAATTTACAACTGAGCCTAGGCCAATGGTGCAGACCTGTAATCCCAGCACCCAGTGCTGAGGTAGAAGAGGAACAAGCAGGAGCCCAGCCTGGCCAACTTAGCAAGATCCTGCCTGAAAATCAAAACTAAAAAACAGGCAGCAAATGTAACTCAAAAAATTTATAATTCAGTCATATACAATGATATCTGAAGATATCCAACAGAACAAGCTAACTTGAATTATTTAATTATAGTAAAAGATAATTTACCCTAGATACCAAGCTCTAAGAGGAAAAACTAGACTAGTGTTGTCCACTTATACAGGAAAAGCCCAGAGATTGTGTGGCAAGTGTCATGAAATGAAAATTGGGAAAGGATGTCACCCATGCTATCAGGAAACAACAAAAAGTCCCAGAGTGAGAACACGACTCAGGCTCCACGTTGCATCTTGCCTCAAAGTGACCTTCTCTGGTAATAAACTAGATGCCAGAAAAACCCCTGGGCAGGCTGCGGGCAGTGGGAACAAAGAGCTCAAAAGGACAGAGAAGTGAGGAGGAACAGGTTTGGGAAGTGCTGAGAGACAGCGATCTGATGCTTGTGATAAGTAGGGTAATGTGGGACATGTCACAGCTGATTGCCTTTGTAATCATCTCAGAGCCATCGTGGAAGTCAGCGGAGCCGAGAGACTGACAATTTGGGGATTCCGGGTCAGGTCTTTTCTCTTTCAGCCCCAAAGAAGAATAAGGAGTGATGCTCACACAGAGAGCACCTCACTGCCACACTGCTTTCTCACCCCTTTAAGGATGTGGATATAGGTACCATAATAAAGAAAAAAAAAATGCAGACATAGAAGGGAACCAGGGTCATTTGACACGCAAAGCACAGTGCTTAAATCATATTTTTAAAAGAAAATGGGTGAAGGCCTCCTTATAAAAGTTATGTAAGTACATTTCTTATATTACATAATATGGCAGCCTAAGCGCTTGAACTCAGAAATACAACAGATCCCAGCTTCCCGGTTTCTAGCCCTGTAACAATCTGGCTGTGCCCATTTCCTCACCTAGGGAATGAAAGTCGTATTTCCTTTCCCCCAGATTTACTGCAATGTGAGGGTGAAGTTCTGACACTAGACACAAAACCATGCTATGTGAACTACTGATGTTTAAAATATGGGAGTCAGGGAGGTGCATCTTTAGAATTGGAGGAACAGTATGAAAGCTTTAGGACACTGTCTGGCTCCTGTAGGTGTTAGAGCTTAGCCATCAATGTCGTCAGCTTCCTTTTCTTCATACTAGCCAAGATTTCATTCCCTATGATATTCAATGTACATTATTTTTGATGCCCTTCTTTTTCCTCTAATTACCAATAAATTTCTCCTAAAATGAGTTATTTATCCCAACATTTTCCATGATTCAACAAACGTTAAGCAGTTCTGCATGACCATGTGACAATATTGGTACCTGATACATATTTATGAATTGATATTTCTAAATAGCATCTAAACTATATAGCTATTGTATTTTGTAACCCAAATGTCAGAATATCTCCTTGTACCTGTAGTCTGACAATGGAACCGAATATTTAAAATTGGGATTTCCCCAAGTCAGCTTGACTATATTTATTAGGGTTGGTTTCATTTTGTCATCAAAATTGCTCCCTAATCAAATTCCGGCCTAGAAACCTAGTAGCAAGTGTTCATGTAAAGATGGGTTGGTCTCTCCTTGGGGAGAGTCCAGCAGGTTGCTCGTGGTGCACTTGCTGTCAGCCTGCCTTCTACCTGTCTGGATTCAGGAGCACCTGCTCACAAACAGCATCTCTACCTACTCACATTCCAGATCCACGCATGCGTGTGATCTTCTATGTCTATCCAAAGCCCCATAGATAAAAGATGTATTAATGATTGAATGACGAATATGTAATTCCTAATCCTTTTAGGTACCCAAAATAATAGACCGTACCACTCTGAATCCACGTCTACACAATACATATGAAGTGTTGTTTACTGAGTACCACATAGTGCCAAGTACTATATGAACACTACACTTCATGATCTCAGTCTGAAGGTCTTTCCCCCTATGTTGATGCTATGGGCAAGCTGCTCAAAAACAATTTACTTCCCTACTTCATCCCTCACACTGAAAGGCTGATGGGAAGATGAAGGTGCAGAGCCATCTTGGAACTATGTAGCAACAAGCATGAAGACAGAAGCCTTCATACTAAGCGTGTCAACACAGACAATGGCCCACCCCCGAATCTATTAAATTGGACAAATAACCCCCTAAGTAATTCTGATAGATCATTGTGTTCCTTGTGCCAACTACTTCTAATTGATGTACTTTGTTTTGTGAATGAGGAATCTAAAGCTCTGAGAGCTGGGCAACTTTTCCAAAGTGATGTCACCAGCGAGTGTTAGACACGATTTGTACCCTGATCTGTCCAACATCAGCAGGATTCTTAACTGCAAAAGCAGCTGACCTGCCTCTCATTGTATCTGGATGATTTTGTTACAGCCTCGTTCTTTCCAAAGCATTTCACAGAAGTCAGACTAATAGATAAACTTGGAAAAGATTCTGTGTTTAAAAATAATAATTTTTGTGGTTCTCTATAAAGAGAATGTACAACTAAAAAGCATGTCAGTTTTTAAAAAATCCTGAGATTTTAATTCAATGACTCTCAACTTTCTTTGAGCATAGAAAGGCATTTTCCTGAAGACACTACTATTAATATTTCTCAGAACATTTTCCCCCAGAATATCAGTTTGACAGATCACTCACTGGGTTGTACTGTTTCCTCGGCTTTGGCTTAAAGCAAAAGAAAGTGAGTCACAGATATTTTTGTCCAATCCACAACTCAGGAGCCTTTACAAAGTCCCAGATAAGTGTCTTATGAATTTGGTGCCAGGACAAAAGATGCACCTCCTGAGGAAGTTGCCTGCTTCCTTTTTCTAGTTATGGGAGTTGTGGGATTTACTCAGCCTTTTGTTTTGCCTTTCTGGAAGCTCAGAACAATGGGAAACAAGTACCAGCTCAGGACCCAGGGTTTTATGTATTTACGGTGTTTCTTTTCTTTAATCTGACCTTGTCTTTGTCCCAACTCTGTATTTGCTTTTTATTTGGAGTTATTCTTTTCTGTTCTTGTGAGTTCTATTTGTGGAGTGGGATGTAAAGAAGTTAAATCAAGACTGACCTGAAAAATACACAAAATACTTGTCACAGATACTTTTCAACATAATCATGCCTAATTTTTAAAAATTATTTTTTAGAAACCAACCTATAAAAAATCTACAGTTTTAAGTTATGACTACCTAATAAAAGTAGATCATGTAAGGTGGGGGATACACTCTTTCAGATAAACATAAAGGCCTCTGTTGAGCTTTTTTTCAGTACTGGGCTTTGAACACAGGACTTTTGTACTGAGCTAGTCCTCATCTCTCTCTTTTTTTTATTCTGAGACAGGGTCTTCTTAAACTACTAAACTGCCTAAGCGAGGCCCAAGACTCCTTGCTTCAGCCTCCCAGAGTGCTGGGATTGCAGACATGCACCCTTATGATTGACTCCCTTGATGAAGTTTTATTGGAACTGATTCTACTGAAGTTGTGATGCGAAATCAATGTTTAGTCCATCAAGTTCAATGACCACATTTATCACAACCTTGCAAAAAATGAAAGTTAAGAAAGACATGCTGTGTGATGTGATATGTATCTACTTCAAAAAACAGGTTAGCTAACTGATTAAATAACTGTCACTTCCATAAGAAATAGAATTTGGTGTGTAGCCACACCTTTATACTCAATTGTTTGAAACTTGTTTGGTACTTGATGCATTTTCATACAAAAAAAAAATTGTACCTGTACTGGTATTTGGTACTTGGTGGGAAAACTAGAACTTGTTGGTGTTGATTTGCTACCTTTTTCAGCCAAAACAATTTGGTACTGGTCCTTTTTGGTACTCACTGTGCCTCCTGGAGCCAATTAACAAGGAGTGGCCAGGTACTGCCATTAACTATCAACACAGTGGAGGAGTAAGCTGTTCGGGAAGCTGTTACCTGGTGTCAGTTGTTGAAGGTCAGTAACAAGCCTGAACTCAATAAGCAAATATTAACTAAAAACTTAGTATCTCTAGTAGGAGATACATAAGTGTGATTCTGGGGCAGGACACATAGCTTAGCAGTCAGAGAACTTGCCTAGCATGCTCCAGACCCTAGGTTCAATTCCCCAGCACCACATAAACTGGGCATGGTGGCACAAGCCTGTAATTCCAGCACTTGGGAGGCTGAGGCAGGAGGATTGCTGTGATTTGAAGTACAGCCTGGGCTACATAGTGAGTTCAGGACCAGCTTAGACTATAGAGTAAGACCCTGTCAAAAAAAGAAAAAAGTATGATCCTGCGGAGAGGGGGCAGGGAATGCTCAGGTGTTACGTAGGGGCACGAGCTCTGAGAAGCAGTTCAGAATGTGATTTGCAGCTGCTCTTTTATACTTCTATACAGATTCAGGTATCAAACTTATCGATAGCTTTTCATTTCTTTGTATATCTCTTTGATCTTTCAATCCCTACATTCCAGGCTTAAATTTGAGGCACGGTGACAGCTTGGCTCAATGTCCTTTATAAAGATAAGACATTCTGAAATATTCTCATTTGCTTCCTTCCCTTTCAGGCAGCAAGAGGTGGTCCCCCTGTGGATCCCAGGGGGCCCTTGTTGCAATATCAACGCAAAGAAAAACAAGTCTGATTTTAGCTTTGAGTTTTCACGTAAACCTTTAAAACTCATGACTGCAATAGATCAGACAAACTAAGCCCTTGTTAAGGGGTAGAATACATAAAACGGAAAGAGCCTTGACTGCACTGTTTGTCTTGCTGGTCTGGCAGACAGGCTAGTGCTGGCATGGTCAGAGATGCAGACCTCACCCATACTCCGGTTCCCTACTAGGCTGGCTTGTAGCCTCAAGCTTACCACCTGGTACAAGACGCCTCCTCTTTCTATCGCCTCAGATGTGGATCACTGCACAGATTATTGCCTAGGTATTTTAGAGAAGTCCTACACAATATTTAGCCTTATATTTATCAGAATGTAGTCATCTGGCCATGCCTGGTGTTAAAGAAGACTAGAAAATAATCCTGTTAGTAGGCAACAGCTGATCTAAATAAAATCAGCAGTTATTAAGGCAGAAAGGGAGAAAGTACATAGGGTTGAAAATGTATAAAGTTGAGACCATAAGTACAGTTTGAGAATAATACTTATGTGAATTGCTTTGAGTTCAAGGTACTCAGCCCAGGTAAATACCCCTTGCCTAGAGGGAAAGGGGAATGATACAAAGAAGGTGGGGAGGAAACGGGGGGGGGGGGGGTGGCACTTCAGGCAGGGTCCTGGGCCTTAAAACGTGTTACCAGATGCTGCAGAGGGGTGTAGGAAACCTCAGACAGACTAGGGGAATCAAAAAGCAGAGAAGTCCTGTGTCTCACTCACTGGTGAAGAGCTGGAAGACAATGAGCCCCCAGCATGGCCAAGACCTTCCTGGTATGTTACCCAAAGTGGAGACAGGAGCTGGCATGTCTGGGCAGGTAGAGCCCAAAACAATGGAGCTTCACTGTGACACCAGAGGAGTGCAGAAGAGATCCAAAGTGTCCCAAGCACCTCCCCCTCCATCATGAGGGGCTCAGAGTAGCCAGGAGAGGTGAGCAGGTCTGGAGGTTGAAGAGCAGATGCAAGGTGACCTTTCTGAACCAACTTCTGAAGACCAGATGGAGAACCCAGATGTCCCTCCTGCCAGGATGATGTACATCTTCGTAGATGTTAGTGGGGACAGATGCCTCCCTGACTCTGAGCACTGTGAGAGGTCCCCAGAATTTAGACATAGTCCAGGGAATGGGGGGAGGGTGTGAAAATCCTGGGCAGTGAGGAAAAGAAAATCCTTTGACAAACTTCTAACTTGACTGAGCTTACTTTAAAATATTCAGAGTTGAGTTATGCCACCTGTCGGCATGCAAAGGTTTAAGACTAAACTTATAGAAAAAAATGTGCAACTAAGTATATAATGTGAAAATTTGCAAGTAATGGTTTCTCAGCTTGTCGGCTCTCACTTTTCAGAGCCATTCAGCTCAGAAGTTTGGCACCTTTTATCCTCAATGGTATATAAAAAGTGACAAATGAACATTTTGCTGTGTCAACTGAAGTTATTTTGAGTGAGCAAAATTCACCGTCACATTGCCTTGATGTATTCTACCTCGTATCTATGACTCATCAACGCTGTCTCCAGCCCCTGCCAAAGCTCACACCAATGGTCTAAGACTTTTTCCACAGGCAGCATTATGGTGACCAAGTTGTACTGGCTTGCTCAGGAATCCACTGGCTTTAGTAGTTAAAGGCCAGTATTGCAGGAATTCATTATTTATTAACTTACTTCTTTGATGATATTGGGAATCCGACTCAGGACCTTTATACTGAGTTACACATCCCCTATCATGTCTTAGCTTTTCTTATGAGACAAGATCTCACTAAGTCATTGGGTTGCCCAGCCTGGGCCTAAATTTACAACCTCTCTTCCTCAACCTCCCAGAATGCTGGGATGATAAGTCTGTACTACCAGGCCTGGCTCTCAGAAATCCTTTTCAGTAGTCCTGGGCAAGCCAGCGTATTTGGTCAATGCTGTAGTTTGGATAGGGCATGAATGCCTAAGATTTCATGAGTTGAAACTGAATTCTCATTGTAAGGTATAAAGAGGGTGGAAGCTTAATCTGACTACTGTGCTTATGGCAGATTTTGAGAAGCAATGATCAGATGAGGCCACTGGGGGGAATCCTTGTGATTGAATCTAAGTGGCTTTATAAGAGGAACAGAAACCCAGAGAGATACAATCTCTGTCCTTTGCCATATTGTGATTTGTACCACCTTGGAACTCTGGCAGCAAGGGTCCTTAGATTTCATCAGATGAGGCACCTAGACCTTGTACTTCCAGAATGGTAGGTTAAAATAAACTTCTTAGTAGACTGCCATAGTGTCTAGTTGTAGGAATGAAACACTAACACAGCCACTGCGGCTACATTAGAGTCACCTGAAGGGCTTGTGAAAACAGAAAAGTATCCCAAGAGCTTCCAATTTAGTAATGGTGGAGCATTAAGATCAAGCACTTGGGACAGGTCACCAGGAGACACAATGTTATAGATGCAGTGCTTAGAGAGGCTGAAGGAAGACACGCCTCAGTTTTTTTCCAACCCTTCATATCTGTATGTTTAATCAGTGACAATTTGTAACCAAAGCTTTGACAAAATTAAGTTTTCTTTCTTTCATAGCAGTTCCATGGAGAGGCCAGCAGCTCTATGGAGCTGCACTGGAGTTCATTCCTGGGAGGCAACGCTTAGAACCTGCCTCTATAAATCTTATAGAACTTCTATAAGTACCTAATTTAAAAAATTAAATCCTTTTCTGTTAAAACAATCAAAAAAGATATTCTGTTACTTACAACCCAATCACGACTGACATGGGGCACTGGGCCACAGAGTTTGACAAACAACAGAAGGAGAAAGAAGCTAGGGTCATTTCAGGGCTAGCGGAGGAGGAAAAGCAGAGGTTGCCTGTGAGTACACTGCATGTCTAGGCAAAGATGTTCCTGCCCACTTCAGCCATTATGAGGAAAACCATCCCAGCTGTAGACAACAAATACAAATCAGTGCATTCCTGAATGATTATTTCAGTCTGCAAAGAGATGACCTCATCCCTCTTCTCATCAGAACAATAAAGCCTACCTGGCTCCAGCTCCAAACAAAAACAAAATATGTTCTCTTACAGACCTAAATGAACAGGCTTGAAGTGGATGGAGATCATGTTGTGTTCTAATAACACAAATAACCTACCAGGAGGAATTCCAAACGTGGAGCTGGCAGCATAGCTCAGTGGTTGAAGTGCTTGCCTAGGAAGCCCAAGGCCTGGATTAGATACCCCACCACCACATAAACCAGATGCAGTAGCACGTGCCTGAAATCTTAGCACCTGGGAGGTTGAGACAGGAGGATTGTTTTGAATTCAGGGCCAGCCTGAACTAGATAGTGAGTTCTGTATTAAAAGAATTACAAATGTGAACACAACTAGACACAATAAAATCCCCTGAATCAAGTGAAAATCAGACACACGGATCCTGGCACACTGAAAGGTCTGAGGACAATCTGGAAGGAACCCCTAAACTCTCCCATGTCTCCAAGGACGTCAACTTCAATGCCATTGAAATTTCCTATACTCCTTATGAAACGCATTCACCAGGTAAGAATGATTGTATACACCTGTAATCTCAGCCTTCTATAGGCTGAGGCAGAAGATCTCAAATTCAAGCCCACTCTGGGCAACTCAGCAACTTAGTGAGACTCAGTCTCAAAAAGTTTTAAGGGGCTTGAGGTATAGCTCAGCAGTTATGAGCACTTGCCTGGCAAGTGCAAGGGCCCTGGGCTCAATTCTCCAGTGCCACAGAGGCTGGGTGTGGTGGCACATGACACCCCTTGAAGATAAATGAATAAATAGAAAATAAAGCCCTGTATTACTGGGTCTGGCTCAAAAACTTTTTTTTTTTTTGAAAACAGGGCTAGGAATTTAATTCAGTGCAAAAGCTCTGGGTTCAATTCCCAGTATTCCTCACATTCTCTCTCTTTCTCTCTCTCTCTCTCACACACACACACACACACACACACACACACAAAACTGTCTTGCAACATAATTTTACCTGATCCTCCATGTAAATTTGACTACTATTCTGTAAGAGTCCAATGTTACATGGCCAAGTAATCAACACAAGCCTATTTTTCTTAGAACTTCAACTTCTATCCCTGTAGGGAAACTTTTCACCTATAGCCCTATATAACGAGGTACAAAGAACATTTATATGTTGTAGTTCTTATTGTTTCTGCTTCTGTTTTTTTTTCTCCAGTTTCACTTACTATGAACTTACTATAATAAGTCCATGTATTGATTAGAAGGCACTTTATAGACAAGGCTTTGGGTAATGTTAAGAGCAAACTGGTAGACAAGAATGTGATACTTGTTTCTACTTTTGCGTATCTCCAGCTCTTCAACACAGTATTAGGGCCTTTTAAAGGCAGAAAACAAGTGTCTAGAAGTATAGTTATAAATATAGTCCTATTAGGTGAAGGCTACACAAAGTAAAGGGATGTAGGAGAGTCTGACTCCATCTTGGGGAGAAATTGAACACATCTGAGATGTTGTCTACTTCTGGGGGAGCCTCTCCTTAGTCAGCTTCACCTTAGACTCCAGTTGTATGGTCCCACAGTTGGAAGCCTATATGTCAGCTTTCTATTGCTAAAACCAAATACCTGACATAAACAACTTAAAGGATTCATTTTGGATTACTGTTTGAGGGTTCAGTCATGGCCAGTTGGCTTCAAGGCAGAAACATCACGGTGGGGTGGGGTGGAAACAGAAAGCCAACTCAACTATGGCAGGCAGCAGACAGAGAAGGAAGAGCCTACCTCTGAGCACAAGATCATTTAGATCAAATCACAACAAGAACCTAAAACTTCATTGCAATGGATGGAAAGAACAACTTGATATAGTCCACTGCACTGGGGTCCAACGCAGGCCTCTAACAAGTTACCACACCAAAACTTCTCCATTTTGTCCACTTATTGATGATTATGGTATACAAAAGTCTTAGTCAAGGAAGCTTAAAACACTCAGGACAGACCAGATGGCCATGCAGCCTGCCCCTCCCCCATGAATCCACCACTGGATTTCCTTCCTTTCAATTACATGTTTTGTTCTTCCAACTCAGGTGTGTATCACTGTTAACCAGCCCAACATTTCATTTGCAGTAGCTTTAAGGAGTTCATTCAAACCGGCCATCTCCACAATCTTTGCACTGCTTGATTGCACATGAAAACCTGTCAAAGCATTTTCCCAGTGTTTAATCAATCACTGTTATGTCTGGTGTTGGATAAGCAGTCTTTTGAGTAATTAGTTTCTCCATTAGACTTTAGGAGTACTTACCCAGTCCAACGAAATAACTTCAAAGTTATCAAAAACCCATACTTGTCAAATCCTTTCCATGAGCCTCCTTGAAAATGAAATACTTCAGGCCACAGCAAATAACCACTGGAAGTGGCAAGACTCAAAACATCCATGACTAGAGGTCTGATGAGAGTCCATTACAATAAACATGCAGCTGAGAATGAAACCCAGCTGTTTCTGTTGCCTATAACAAGTTATGACGATGAGAATCATGACCATCATTGTCTACAATTAGATAAGTTTCTATGATCCTCAATGTAGATGCACATATTAAGACATAAAAATATAACTCAAAGAAGATCCAGCATCACTTATTTGATAATGCTTTCCACACAATTTATCAAAATAGGTTAATCAATTTAATATCCCCTTTCCGATGCTCTTGGGTCCCCCTTCTGGAACATCTCAAAGTTAGTTTAAGGTTAAAAGACCTCATCCAGAACTTGATTTCAGAAAATTTGTCAAACATAAATATTCGAATCTCAAAATAAGATCACATGTCACTGCGAAATATTTAACCAAAGTGAAAGTCAAAAGAGCAAACACACAAAAAAAAACACATAGTCATAGGAAAAATCTAAGTTCCTCAATGGAGGCCTCAGGTGTCCTCAGTCACCAGAAGCTAATAAAGCTCTGTTTCCTACTAACAGCATATTCACTCTCAATAAACAAATAAGTAAACCACTTTAACATAAGGAAACAAATTCTAATTTTGCAAACTTATACTCTTGATATTAACTTGTAATTCTTTAGTTTTAGACAGATTGATCACATAAAATTTCCCTTCCAGGATCTATAATCACAAACCCCTTATCCATGCATTTATTTTCCCTATGCTTTTTCTCATTTTAGAGCAGTCATGCTATTTTTACGCCAGATAAATTACCGTCTTTTTTTGCTTAAAAACCATGTATTTCATACCCAGCAGCTTTGCTCACCAAAATGTATCATTGCCCTTGCATAGGATCTATTATTTCTAGTTGTAATTGCAATACATTAGGATTCTTCACACCTAGTAGCCTTAATTTCTCGTGATGACCCAGGAAGCAAGCTATTTTGAGTTGCTTTAGACTGGCCCTCCGTGTCTGTAAACATGTGTTTTTCTCATAATTCAACCCTTTTCCTGTCCATCAACAGACCCAAATACACTTCTTTATATTGCATAAAGATATTCTACACCAGAAGAATTTATTCATTACCCAACAAACTTTGACACCGGTATTACATTTGCTATTAAATGAGAGGCAACAAAAATACCTGCCAGGAGTTCAGGTCAACTGTCCTTACAGTTCAGGAGTTCACACAGCTAACTGCAAATACATGATTCTTTTTCTTCATTGCTTTAATTACTAATGTTCTGTACTTTCTTACACTGTGTGCATGCATTTATTTTTTCTGTGACATTCTACAAGACAGTGGTGCTTTTGATACCAGGGCCTGGTTTAGTTGACATTCTGTCAAGGGTGGTGGGAAGGAGGGAGGTACTTGTAATGCAGAAAGTTGGTAGATAGCTTTAAAACAGTGAGCAGCAGCAGGAGAGTGGGGAGTGAAGCTTCACCCCCTGTCAGATTAGCAGTGGTATTAAAACCTGACAGAAGCTGAGTACAGGAGAAGCAGCTTTGCCCATAGCTCACCCCTGCTTGCTGCTCATCTGTCCCAGAAACCAGGTCCTTACAACACCACGGACTGGTACCATCTTCAGCTGAGGGTTGGGACCCCAGCTGTAAGGAAAAACACTATATTTGCCTGTATGTCTTCATATTCCTGGTAGAAGTTGTTACTCACAGCTGGTTATACACATGAATGCATTTCATTGTTCAGTTCTCCAATTAATCAAGACACATTTCATATCCTCAATAAGAGCAGCAAACAGCTGTTTTCTCTTCAGAACAATTTCTAGTAGCCTACCCCAGCCATTCAAACAATTAGATTTCCCACTAGTCAGGCATGTTTATTCCATAACGAGTCTTAATATTCTAACTTACTTATATGTGTCCAAGGCATTAAGACTCTACCATATAATCCACCATAACAAAAGTTTAAGCCTCAAGTTACTGAACAAAAAGATTCCTGAAACTTTGACAATCTTTAATTTCCTTAACATATTCACCCAATTTACCTTGTCTTAATATGCATAAGCTCACTAAACAAAGCCATTCAAGGAGGTAAGAAAATACCATTCTTAGCATACTGTTTTAGGGCATAAAATCAGCACTTTAAAACAGCAATGTGCAAGGCTTTTTGAGCCTGTGCTTTAACTTAAAGACAACCTCCAAAAGGCCTCGACTGTTCCCAGCCCTTCTGAAAATCAATCCTTAACAGGTTTTAAATGTCCAGACCAAACCTTATCTCCAACCATCCATTCTAAGGTCCCGCTCATCTTCCTCCAAACCCACTTCTTCACCTGCTGACCATTCTACGCATTTCAGTGAAGCCAAGAAAATCTCGCCCTTTTTGGATTGACCTACCCGGGTATTACTATAATTAGATTTCAGACCATATCACCTGCCAAGACAGAAGCGTATAAGCAAGAAGCTTACTTAAGACAAAACCGTCAAAGATAAGGCTTGTCACTGAGTGTTAAGTCCTCACCTTGTACCTTGTTAATACTTCTAGATTTAATGATCTCCCTCCAGGTTCAGAGAGGGAGTCATCCATACAAATGCAGACTTACTCCACAGATAAAAGCTTTCTTCACTCAAGGTCGCCCCCAGAACAACAAGAGACAAGCCAGCCTGTGTTCTGAGATTACATAGTTCAGGGTAGACTATCCTGGCCTTATTTTAGTCTTTGTCTAAGTCAGGCAGCTACCACAAACTCCTGAAGGGTTATATGCCCTCGTATAGCACAAACTAACCCTTTGTATCACTCCAAGTTGGGGCTCTGGAGTCACTGGGTCCAGATGAACACGTAACCATGTTTCATCACCTTTACCCATCTACTGAACCCTGCCTGAGGCCTCTCTACAGAACAAAAGTTTTGTTCTTACTGAACAAGCTCAATTCTTGTTTGACCCAGTCAGGCACCTGATATCCAACTCTTTCTGCCACAATCTTTAAGCTTAGTCTAAGAGGTTGGGTCACACAAACCTTAAAACACAAATCCACAGAATTGGAGAGAACTCACAATACCCAGCTGCTACAAAGAAACACTGAGCCCGGTAGGTACAGAGGGGCACCTACCTCTGGCTACTTCATGATCTGGGGCGTCACTGGAGCTCTGCTTCAGATCTTGCCGACTATGTCAAAATCATGAAAATTTCTTAGTCAATTAAATTTAGTTATTTGAGAACAACAAAAACAAAAAATGATGTGTGAATCAAGCTACTTGCACCAGAAGGGTCTGCGAACACCAAGCAACAACTCGTTTGGTCTGCTTTTATAGAAAAAGGGAGGTACCAACTAGAAAACAACTTAATTGGCCACAGGCTCTTCATTCTACTGGTCAGTTGAACAGAATTTAACTAATTGTTTACATCGTCATTCGTTTATTGGCTACAGGATATTCTGCAACCAAACCTCAGTTACCATAATTAAACTCTCTATCAGATTGGTCCATGGGGCCCAGCATAAATTCCCAACTCAAATCCATGGACTCCTCAAAATATTATTTAACTGCATGAAACAACTAGACCTAATGAATTAACCTTGAAAACACTGTGCTAAGTGAAATGAATTCTTCACAAAAAGCTGTATTTGATTCTGTTTATTTGAACAGAACAGGGAAATCAACAACACAGTCAGTAAACAGCTGTGAGGAGAGGAAAACAAGAGACTTTTAACAAGCATGCAGCTTCTTTTGCGGGTGATGCAAATGGTATGAAACAGTAGTAGTGAGATTTCACAACATCCCAAATATACTAAAATCAACAGAATTGTACGTTCTAAAGGAGTGGATTTTATGGTAAGAGAAATAAATCTCCATTATAAATTCATATTAGGTTGTTAGTGATTTTGTGTCTTGACTCACCTTCCATTATTTCCACTTGTGAATTATCTAGAACTATCTTCAAGATGTCCAAAGTTACTCAGTTACCAATTTATTTCTTTGTATGAGCCATCACCACGTCCTTGAGTCCTCTTTTAAAACAGATATCAATTGTGTCAAGAGGAATTATCACAGTCTGTAACTTTGTGTGAGTAGATTTCTAGTCCCCAGAGAAGGGTCAGTGACTAGGACATTGTTTTTCAAACTCTATTTAGCTGGGAAGAGAGAAAGCTGGCATTTTTGTCTGTGGTCCTATTGTCAGATAACTCAGTGCCCTTGGAAATGAGTTTTAACCTAAGTATTTCGGTGTAATTTAGTAACATAATTCTCAGCTGCATTAATTGCCGTCCAGACACACCTGAGTGTTGTTTAGATTTATGGGCTACTAAACCTGAGTCAAGCACGCCTAGGAGGGCAATGATGGGGCCCCAGAAGAAGGATAAAAGATCAAGAAGAAAGGAGAACCATTTGCTCTATGTCCACAGCATATTGCTTGTTTGGCCCACATCACAAAATTACTGCCAGGATCAAAGAATGCTGTATCTAAGCAACAGAACTTTACATCTATGTAGTGTACTACACAAATGAGAGGAATCATTACTGTTTAATGAGCCAGAGAAATAGTCAATGAAATTATTAGTCATCTGAGTTTCTGTTCACTTCTCACAAGTAGGATCCTGTCCAAACAACCCACGGAGAAGTGTGGTCATTGAAAGATTGCTGTATTAAAAATATAAAATAATGGCTTTGTCATTACTCGCATGAATTACCATGCTACCGTGACTAAACGACATGTCAACAGAAATTTAAAATACATAATAAACCTTTCTCAATATGTTGTCAGAATTTAAGGCAGAATAGAGATGAGGATTTAAACGCACTCTGTAAATGGAAAACTGCCAAAGAAATGCCACTTGTTATTATTAACTGAGCCGAGGAAGGTTGATTCATTTTGACTTTTTAAGTTCATGTTAAAAATATTAACCAATTTCCAAGCCAGTCCCATGACAGTATTTATTGGTGCCATCTGCTGGAAGTTCCTGAAAAATTAATGAGGTTAAGATGAGCAAAATGATAAGAGCACAGCACATTGTATTTTAAGTACATGCCTTGCTTACACAGTAAAATAAGGTAGGCAAAGCTAGTGGCATAAATTTCCTGCCTTAAAACTGTGCAAACCATTTTGATGCTGAGTAAACAAGTGTGCATCATGAACTATAGCATTCATTCATTTATTCATTCAACCAATGTGTTTGAGCTCCGGCTGTCTTCTAGGCCTTGTGCTAAAAACCAGGCATGCGAGGAGGCAGAAATGTCTGATCTGCTTTCCAGGGTTGTGGGCCCTTTATTTAATGGAGGAGGTAGTAGGTCCATCAACAACTAAATGTAGTGCATGAGAATAAACACACTCCATGGGGAAAACTGAGGGGGTTAAATAAAGGTAAATATTAATCATCTTAATAAGCTTTGGAAAGTAATTTAAAATTGTTCTCATTTAAGAAGCAATACAGAAGTACACTGAAAAAATTAAACATAGAGACAATAGTAAAGAAGAAAATGCTTAAAATTTCAATACATAAAAATAGCCACTGTAAACAAATGGCATCTTTCCTTCTAAAATATTTGTTTTGGTGTATGTATGCACACATGTGCATATAATTAAAGTTATTTTGTATACATGATTTTATATCTGACATTTTCCTTTTGTACTACATCTTGAGCTACTTTCATATTATTACAAATTAGCCAATACAGAGTACACTGACGATCAGGTGATTTCCCTGACAAGCAGGTCTCCAAACTCTGCAGGCAGATGGGTACAGCACGCTACAGAGTTGAACCATCCAAGGAGCGAGGAAGCTGCGGCCTTATGCCTCCCATTTGTTATTGGCTGAGAGCTGGTTCTAGAAAGGGAACTTTCCAGCTCTAGCAACCTTCCAATTCTAGGTCAAGAGAAGGGTCTCTAAGGGTCACAGGTGCTTGCAGTAGGGTTCCACTGATATATAAAGCATGAGTGTTCAACATTTTGGCATATCTGGGCTGCACCACCACATGAAGAGGAATCATCTTGAGCTGCCTATAAACTATTTAATATAGTTAACACAATTGAGTTGCAAACAAAATTGCAAAAAAAACCCAAAACCCTTCATGTTTTAAGAAAGTTTATAAATTTGAGTTGGGCCACTGTCTTAGTTATTTTCTCATTGCCGGGACAGAATACTCAACATCCACAATGTAAGGGCAGAAAGATTTATGTCAGTTTATAGCTTCAGAAGGTCACAGGTCATACATGGGTGGCCAGCAATGTAGAAGCACATGGCAGGAGGAAGAGCAGGAGATGGGTTGTTCATGGCCTGGTGGACAGGAAGCCAAGTGAGAGAGGGAGGGAGGGCAGAGCTATCCCCCCAGATCATGCCCCAGTATTTGGGCCCCTGCAACCAGGGCCCACCTCTGAATGGCATATCTATATTTTACAACATCCAAAGATGTGAGGCTTTGGGGGGAATACCCCAGATCCAAGCTGGAACAGCCGCGTTCAGAGCCATCCTGGGCCACAGGCTGCTCGCAGGCTGTGGCTTACGCAAGCCTGAAAGGAACAACGAAAAAGTTTGAACAACAGCATCTACCATAGGCAATGTATCTGGAGGGAAGTTGGAGCTGCCAAGAAGATGATGAAATCTTCTATTATACTCTTTTTCTTTTAATTAGTCCTATTACTGAGTAGTTGTACTTCTTTCTATTGAAATTTTTATAGCAATGAATCCTTATAGAGAAGTTTGCATGAACCAAGTCTCTCAACCCACTGAATTCATAGCTGGCACAATAGCGCGCTCTGTTAGTTACTTATTCGTTGCCGTGACAAAGTCCACAGCTTAAAGGAGGAAAGTTTTATTTAGCTCATGGTTTCAGAAGGTCTCACACAGCTCATTGATGGGGCAGCTGGCAACGACGAAGGCTCATGGCAGAGGCTGGAGAGCCCCCTGCAAACAGAAGCCAAGTGAAGTGGGAGCAGAGTCTGCAGACTGGCTCGGCTAGAGCTTTCCTCTACTTAATTCAACCTGTCATTTGGGCTCCAACCCCCAGGGTGGGTGCCCCTCCTTTGCTTTCTGGCCCACAAATCAACAACAACACACCTGAAAGCTCTGTCCTGGGCACCCAACAAGTTGACACAATCCCTCCAGGTTAAACCTTAAGCATCTGTCCCTTCCAGCCAGGCTCTGCCTCCCAAAAACATTCAGTTGCAAATACATGAGGCTCTTGCAGGGACACTCAATATCCAAACCATAGCATGCTCTGACACTGTACCTTCAGCAATCTCTCATGTTGCAGTTTTCTGTAACAGGCCAGAGTATTTCAGACTGCCCATGGCTGCCTTTGCTTTACTTCTCTTTTTGCAGGTGATGGGGTCTCCTGTAATTAATGCATCCTTCTTCTCTCAAGAGCATTGGCCATGCATTCGGTCAGCAGCAGCTCACTATGGCTAGACAGTTCCAAAGTTGGTTGCCCACACCTGTGACAGAACTTCTTTAACCAGACCTAGGGGCAGTGGAAAACTCAGCGAAGCTGGTGATAGCTCAGATGCCACAGATTACTTACTGTTCTT
The DNA here is from genome assembly GCA_004027205.1 of Ctenodactylus gundi. Taxonomy (NCBI): domain Eukaryota; kingdom Metazoa; phylum Chordata; class Mammalia; order Rodentia; family Ctenodactylidae; genus Ctenodactylus; species Ctenodactylus gundi. The sequence continues at coordinate 32,149 of PVKB01004908.1, read as the reverse complement.
AACAAAATCTAGTAGTTTCTTGAATCAATACTTCTCTATTGTCATATGCCTTTGGAGCAATTTCTAAAGAGTTTAAGTAACTTTTAAAAGCAATAATATTTTTGCCATTCGTACTGTAGTTTTGCTGGTGTATTAGTTGAATTTCTTTCTCTGTCGTTTTGGAATCCCTACCTCATCCTCCTTTGCCTGCCTATCCCTAACAGCAGTTGGTGGGAGTAGCATAGTAAGTAGGCAGTCAATAACCACGTTTTCCCTTTGTGTAAGCTCCCTTGAGCAAATAAGAAGAAAAATCACTTTCTAAGATCCTCCCATCCTCCATTTTTTAACCATTAATGAGTGGCCTTAACTTTGAATATATTGAGTACAGTTGGCTTAAGTTATTTTGCTGGGACAAAGATCAGCTAATTAATTATAGAATTAGCCCAAGTAATATTTTAACATTCCCAAAAATTAAAATTTAAGTTGGTACACCAAAATCTAGGATGAGAACAAAATTCAAAGGCAGATCTATGACTTTAGACATTAAAATATTTTATTATTAAGTAATAAATACTTAACATAAAAGAGCTGTATCTTTCCTTCCCAAGGCTTTTTGATCATTGAGGCAGTCACTAGTTAATAATTACTGAAGTTTTTGGTCTCAAGAGCTCAGTGATAGAGCACTTGCCTAACATGCATGAGCCTCTGCACTCAGTCCCCAGCACCACACACACACATACACACACACACACACACACACACAAACTCAGTCTATGCTTGGTTTAGATAATACTCTAATTTATTAACTCCTATTTTCATTATCTTTCCACCACAGTTTTCTGTTAAGAATGTAGAGTCAGAGTCTAGCCAAAAGTACTCCAGGTATTTCCAATAATGCAGTTAGTAGAAAGAATGTTTACAAAAGCGCTAGAAGGGCTGAAGTTGCAAAACATGGGCCAGTGAGATACCTGAGAGCTGAGTACCTGGGGACTCTTCCACCATCTTTAGGTTAGAGAAAAAGCAGGATAGTAATGTTTCTACAGCCTCGGGCTTCCATCACTGTTACTGCTGGGCTTTAGTTAGCTTTCCTGTTACTGGACACGATGCCCAATATCCACAACATAGAGGAGGAGAGGCTTAATTTGGTCACATTTCAGGAGACTCAGTCCATGGTGGTTTTTTCCAGGACAGAAGCATCATGGAAGAAAGGCATGGTAGAGGAAAGCCCTGTAGTCCGTGGTGGCCAGAAAACAGACCTGGGGAACACTGCCAGAGATAAAGGAAGACACACCAGGCCACACCTCCGTGACTCACCCAGATACCCCCAGGAGTGAGACCCACTAATCTCCAGGGTGAGTCTCAAGAATAATTGACACTTTACACTAGTCACTACAAGATTTGTTGTTGCAGCTACCCACTGCCCACTACTGCTGCAGCCCAGAGGACATGAGTCTGCAACCAAAGGAAGAACAATGGCTTCTTTCACCTCCCTAAGCACTTCTATCAGCACCAGGAAGTTTTCTGGAAGGACCTGTTGTTTCCTAGGTCAAAAACCAATTCTGTCTATGTGCTATACAATGCAATAGCCACCAGTTATGTGGGGGCAACTGAATGCTTGAAATGTGGCTGGTGTGAATGAGGAACACAGTTTTACATTTTGTTTAATTTTAAGAGCCACCCGTGGCTAGTGGTTTCCGTATTGGACAGCACATAACAGCCTATGAAAGGGCTATGTTTAACATCACATAGATGCAGGCCAACAATCGCTGGAGGATCCATGCTCAGGCAGATTTCACTCCCACCCTGGCTCTGTTGCTCACTTCTCTGTGTGACCTCAGCACAACTACTCGATCTCTGGAAGCCATCTGTAAAACTAGCAACAAATAAAAACAAAACAAAAGGTTTTAGAGTCATTGGTAGAACTCAACAAAATGGTGCAGCCATCCAACAAGTGTCTGACTCACAGTGACTGCTCAATCAATGTTCTTTGTAACTATCATCAAAATAAATATTTCTTAAACTTTGATCATGTGCAGAGATGGAGTAAGATGCAGAAAGTCTGTGGGGAGGGATAGGAGCCCAGAGTTTCAAAGTGCTTATTTTAGCTTTATTTCTGTGAATAGATTAGATACACATTTTCATTCCTGCTCTTTTCCACATCATTTTTTGGCAAGTAACTTTAATATGTCTTTTTCTTAGAGAATAGAATGCATTTTTACTTATCTATTATACTATAATAGATATATTATTATGGAAGACCAACTTAATTATCATAATGTGATATCAAGATATATTTGTTAGAACTGATGCAATGATAGCAGTTTTCATGCTATTTACTGTCTCATTCCCAGGGTGATGTCTGATACCACTATGACATGCTAAGGGGCTTTAACCATAACATATTACACTGTGTGTTTATGCCTGACTTTTCCTTATCAGAGTCTTAAAGATAAGAGATATACAATTGTTTACAAGTGTCTGTATAATAAATCTAACACATTGCAGAGCTTAATTTATTATGATATGCAGTAGTTGGTGCCAAACCTAGCCATCTCCTCAATATCTTCTATTCTTTCAATTGTTTGGAACAGACTAGATTCTGAAAACTTATCTCTTACACAATGTTGATATTGTTTATAAGTTGTCACTGTTTAGAGAACAACATTCCAGCTGAAATGTTAGAAATTTCACAAGCGAGTACCATCCTACAACACAGCTGAAGACATATCTTATCTTGGTTCAAGTCAGATACAGTTTAAATGAGACACACCTAGGACTGAATTAATTCTCTCATGAAGACAGGGGAAAAAACAAATATTTTCATTGCTCAACAACATTGTAAGACATGGTACATTTCTTAGATAACTCATAAGTGAGCCTGCTGAGGAAAGAGTAAACACAAAAGGAATGTTAGGTCCAAGACAGAACTGAAGCCACTTCACGCAGTTGCAGAGGCTGCTGCTCATAACATGTGATGAGGCACCTCAGGCCTCTCCTCAAAGCCAGGCCAAGTTGTGCACTGTTCTAAACTCTTCTGTGGACATATTAATACTAGTGGGAGCTCTTTACATTAACAGCAACAACAACAAAAGCCCACAGAGGTTCTGTAATCCTTTCCTCCACATATGGAGAAGCTGTCTTTGACAAGACACAGGGGAAAAACATTCTGAGGCACTAGAATGAGGATAGGAACATCCAGGCCAATGATCTTACACAGCCTGTGAAATCATTTGGTCCTACCCAGCCAAGGTATCACTAAAGAGAAGCAGTTTCAGCCATCATATTGGGGTAAGCTAATTAAATATGTTATCAAATATAGCAGGCTAGCAAACTAATTTTTCATAGATAATTTTGTATGGCCCATGAAGGATGTCATAAATATCTAAATAGCCTTTAGCAAAAAAAGGTTCCCCATCCCTGCACTAGAATGTGAATAATTTACTCCAGTCTTCCTTTCCACCACTAAATAATACTTAAGACAGTAAAAGAAAATTAGCCCCTGGTCATTAGTCAATTTTCTCCAAAACAGATGACCTACTTGTCTGTCCTTTCGGTCACAGTGGCTATGAAGTCACATGCTCTGTTTAACATCACATAGACTCTGGTATAATGCCTTGATGAAGGAGTGCAATGTCTCTCTGACTTCAACTTTCCAGATAGTTTTGTATTTGATCACCAAGGACAGGGAGGCCCGACACTACTGACTAGTGTAGATGATTGTTTCAATTGCATTCTTAGTACCTGAGATGGTCACAATTATGGGTCTACTTAACCTGAAATAACTGTCAAACTCCATTTTCATGCACTCATTAGAGCCATCCCAATAGTCTTACTTAATTCTATTTCTAATACAAATAGCCCTCTACATAGTGTTGACCCAGCGAATAGCCAGTAGCTGCTCAGTCCAAGAAGACAGAAGCTCAGAATGAGAGGATTCAAGGGTGCAGCACCAGCCCAAGGTCAAAGGCTGAGAGCTCACTGGAGAGTCACTGGTGTACATATGCATTGGAAGGCTAGAAAAACTGGAGAACTAGAGACTGATGTTCCAGGTTGAGAGCGGGAAAAGACACACTTGAAAGCCTGGAGCACTTCAAATTGCCCCCTCCCCCAACTCCTCCTCCTTCTCTCTTTTCTTCAACTCCATTCAGTCTCCTGGCCTCTTGTTTAATGCCACGCACAACCAGGATGGATCTTCTCCTTTGGTTGGTTGGCCTACACGTCAACCATCCTCAGACACACCCAGGACTGTGCATTACTTATTTGCTAGGTTTTTCTCATTTCAGTAAAGTTGACACATCACAGTAAAAGGCCACAATTCTTTAGTGACACTAATAATAGTAGTAATGATAGCTACTATTAGCTGAATGTCTACTAGAAGCTAAGCACTTGATATTTAATTATCACAATTGCTCTTTGAGGTAGAAATAATTATACTCATTTTTCAGATGAAAAAGTGAGAATTATAGAAATTAACGTTCCCAATACAAAGTTGCCAAGTGGTAAAATGTGGCTTAGATTAAAACCTAAGTGACTTGAAAGCTCAGGCTTTTAATCTTCTTAAGATGAGTGTTTGGCTCATAGAAACTGTTTAATAGATACTGCACGCATAAACAAATGAATGAAAATGTAAGTGGGGTGGGGGGGGTTGGATTGGAACGTCATCATTGCTCAGCGTCCAAGTTAGCCTTGACCAGAAGCTCTCTAAAAGAAAAAATCAGTAACAAATACATAATGTTTTGCTTTGCTCCAAAAGGTAGAACTGTGACAAACCAGTGAAAACTGCAGACTTCCTGTGGCTTCCTGTACAGGAATCTGCCTTCAAAAAGTTCACTGCTTGAATCAGAGATTCTAGAAGAGTCAGGGTCTCTATAGAGAGATAAGAAGAAAGACCATCCCAACAATGAGCACTGCCCAGTAAAACAGTGACCTGCTCATCTCTGAAGATGTTTCACATGCATGGCCATCTGCCAGAAATGCTGAGAAAGAAACAATTCTATTGAATAGGGTAGAAGACTGTTTCAATAAAATGGGGGGTGGGCTGCAGTTATTAACTTCCCTTTGCAAGACAACTTTCAAATTCTGTCATTGAGAGATGGAATAGTATTTCCCCACCTGCTGAACATGCACAGGTCTTGAAACTCACTTTGCCCAAAAGAATGGAGTAGACACAGTGTTATGTTAGCTTTCAGTCTATGCTTCGAGAGACCTTGCATATTTTCAGCTCCTTTCCAGAAACTCTGAGACTCCCAAGTGAACAAGATCTCACCTGCTAGAGGATAAGAGATGTCATGGGAAAGAAGGGCAGCCACTTGGCTGGCTGCGGATGCACGTGAGAGCTCAGCTAAGACCAGAGAACCACCCAGTCAACATCAAAGTGCACGGGTAATAATAAATGGTTGCTGTGTGATTCTCAAAAGCACCTCCTGAGATGAAGGGAAGATATAATGAAACCCTGACGTCCCAAGAAGAATAATTTGTGTCAGTCATCTACCTACATGCCAGAAAACCTTCAAAGTTTTCCCGAGTGAGCCCAACAACATTAGTTTGGCACCTTGCTACTTGCCAGGCAATAGTCTTAATGCATTACATACTTCTTAAGCCTCACAATAACCAGTGAGAAATGTGAGATTAGTATTGAACTGACTTCATGATATAGAAACCACAGTCTTGGATGTCGCCTCATTTATTTTCCAGGTTTCTCCCAAGAGTCACTTTTTTTTTTACTGCCTCTTTCTTGGGAATTTCAGCATTAAATTTGAAAATCAGAATTCAATGATCAGGAGAAATGTTTAAAGGCCTCTACCAAAAGCACAGGTGCAAGATGAAGAAATGTTCCTGTTCCAAAAGAGAATTATCCAGTAGAAAAATGTATCTTCTCCAGAACTGGAAGTGTAGGCCAATCATGTTTAGAAAAATGTATACACTGGGCTTATGCAAAAGGCTTGTGCAAGGAATCAAACACGAAGTCGCCAAGGCAGATCCAATGATGGCTTGGAGGTTTTCTTCCAAATACAGTTTCTCTACAGCTCCGGACAGTTACAAAATGTCTCAAATTGCTGTTTTTCTTGTTGAATACAATGGACTGCCAACACTTCAACCAGTTGAACCAGTCCTACAGAAAAAATAGTTGAACCAGTCCAACAGGAAGAAAGCCAAGGAACGCGTCCCTTCCAGCGTTTCCCGCACAGTCTGACAGTGTTTGGCTGTGAGATTTCTTAAATGACAATTCCATTTGCCAAAATGAACAAAATATCAAGACACACATTTTTGATAAAATTTCCTCTCCTTGTCCAATTTTCCCATGAGATAGTATCATTCATTTGGTACCTATTGCAGATTATTTTGTTTTAGAAATTACTCCCTGCCCTGTCCAAATATACAGAGAATGGCTCAGTAGTTGTTAAATTAAGGTGGAACAGCGGAATCCTCTATCAGGCAGTCATCCCCACCCCACTGCCTGGAGCCAGCAGAGTGAATGCCAATATATCTGCAAATACACCTTCTTGTACTTCTTTTTTCCTTCTAGTGATTAAAACCAGTGTGTTCACAGTGGGTTTTTTTTTTTCCTATTCCCCTTTCTTTTACTTTCTATTTTAAGGAAGATTCTTGCTCAGTTGCCCAGGCTGGCCTCAATCTTGAGCCTCTCCTATGTCAGCCTCTCAAGTAGCTGAGATCGCAGGTGTGCAGGTGTGTTCCACCATATTCAGCAAAGAGATAAAAGACTTAATTATTTCTTTAGTATTGGAGATTGAGCCTTGAAAGTGTGGCGTTCCTCTGAGCTACACACCCCGGGCCTCAGGCTTGCCCTCTATTCTGGCACTGCCTCATGTTTCCTGCACCCTTGTAATCTCAACTCCTTTTGCCTCTAACTTCTCCCCCCCCCATCATTTTATTGATATGTATAAGTGCAAAATTTAAGGTTTACAATAAAGTTTAGCATTTTGTGCACCTACTATCTTGTCAAGGTGACGAGGACTTTCCCACTCTTCTTTTGTCCCTCCCCCGACCCACCCCTCCTGCCTTCCCTCCCTACCCCCTGTTTCACTTTAGGCTCTGACAGTGATCCCCTCACTCCTCTCACCCCTTTAAGTTAATCGCTGGACTCTCAAAATCCAGGTGCCAGTCTTGCTCTGGGAAGTTTTCTCAGACACTTTGCCTTTCTTTTTCACTTCTAAAAGATTTTGTTTTTAGAGAAGTTTTGGATTTATGGCAAAATTGAGCAGAAAGTCAGAGAGAGAGCTGTCGTGTTTCCCATCGTGGCACGCTCCCGGCGTCCTTTCCTGCCAGTACATCGACATGGTGCATAAATGACATTCTCGTTCCAAGCCCAGGGAAGTTCACAGAGTGTCCGCTCTTTGTGGCCGACACTCCATGAGTACTGATAGACGGACAGTGACATGTGTTCACCATCAGAGTATCAGCAGAATGGCCCAGAAGTCCTCTGTGCTCTGCCTGGCTTTTCCTCCTTCCCCTCAGTCCCTGGCAACAACTGATATTTTAACTGTCACCATAGGTCCCCCCCCCCGCCCCCAGAATATCATATATTTGGAATATTACAGTATAATGCCTTTTCAGATTAACATCTTTTACTTAGTAATATCCATGTAAGTTTCCTCCAAGTTTCTTCATGATTCAGTAACATTTACTTTCAATGCTGAGTAATTTCCATCACCTAGATAACACCTCAATTGTCATGTCTCCTACAGAAGGACATCTTAGTTGCTTGCAAGTTTTCTCGGTTATGAATAAGGCTTCTCACTTAAAAATGAAATTCTATAAACCTCATATGGATATGTTTAAACCTGTTTTGGATAAATACAAAGAAATGCAATTGCAAATTATATGGCAAGAATATGTTTGGTTTATAAGACCCTGTCAATATTGCTTCCTATACATCCCTGCCCATATGTGGTATTTTCAGGGCTTTTGATGCTGGCTATTTTAATAAACGTGAAGTAATATCTCACAGTTGTTTTTACTTTTGTATTTTGATTTCACTCTTGCTCTTTGTTGTTATATATAACTACATTGTGAAATTTTTTTCATGTTTTTCCTTAAAGTGGCTTTGTTTTATTTTGTTTTGTATTGCTTTTTTGAGACTGGATGTCACTCTGTAGTCCAGCTTGGTTCTAACCTCACTACATAGCCCAAGCTAGCCTCAAACACACCGCAATTCTCCTGCCTCAGCCTTCCAAGTGCTAGGATTACAGGCATGTGCTATCATGCTCGGCTTATGTGCTGTTAGGGAATCGATCTCAGGCCCTTGAGCTTGCCAGGTAGGCCCTTTGACTGTTGAGCTATTCTTCCAGCCCCAGTGTTTTATTTTGCTCTTTTTAGTAATGCATACTTGATGTGAAAAGAGAGCGAATGTTACCAAACCAGACCACACTGTTACAGTCCCGTCCCTGTGCACATCACACTCCCCCTTAGACTCTGGGCTCTGTACTGAGCAATGGAAGTGACCCAGAAACCACAGTTTCTTCTACTTCCTTGGGAATATATCTTTTATCTCCATTTCCATCACTATCAATACTCTATAACTCTACCTTTCCAACACATCCTAGTCTTACCCAACTAGAGATTAAACTTGTCAATTACATTTTTATTTCAAAACAGTTGAAATCTTACTTTCCAAAACATCCTATGATTTTCATATTTGCTTTATAGTGCAGTAAACCCACAGAATGGCTTTCTAATCTTAGATCTGTCTGGATGTGGAACTGCCTGGGGAGTTCTCATGTGGTCATTTATGCTATAGTGGATTTGTGAATCAAATTAAAATGCAACATTGATGCTACTCAGAGTTTTTACTAAGATGAAAATTTTTTATTTATATGATCTCCATTTAAGTCATCTCTTTTTATTTTTAATAAAATATTATCCTTAACTTATAATTCGTTTAACTTGATCAAAGGTATAGTCATTGAAGCAAGAGCCATGTCGTTAAAACAAAAATGATCATCCAAAATTATATTTTAAAAGAAAAAACACTGATCCAAATTTTTCCTGTGATTTTAATTATTCATTACTGAAATCACTTGGAGGCAGAAACTGCCTCAAATACAAATCGATTCCACTTACATGGCAGTGTATGTGAGTACTGTGGGGATTCTAATCTGGTGTGGGGGAATAATGAAAACCCTCTGATGGAAAGAAATTCTCATCATTAAGTGAGTAGGCCAAAGGCCATGAGGGGCAATGCTAGAGAAGAATTTCTTCTTTCTGTGAACTCTTCTATTGGAAAACAGGGTCTCTAGACTAGAAAGGGGACAAAAATAAAATCTGGCACTGTTTGCTCTAGTTTGACAACCCTGTAATACAGAAATTGCATGTACGTGGAATGCACAGCGTTCTGTCTCCTCTCAAAGAAGTTGTAAGTTTTGTCAAAGAGATACATACAAAAGTTGAGTAGCTCTACAAAGTTTGCTATTAATAAAAAAAGGCAGCAATCTGCTCTTTCACTATCCCTTCTTTTCTAAGAGAAATCAATACAACTCTTCTAAAAGCTACTAACTGCCTCAGAGCTCCCTGGCGACTACATTTCCCTAGTCTCCACTATTCTATTTTTGACTGTGAGGTTCTTGAAGTTCACACAAGTTTAGAAATCCTTTGTAAGGAAAACAATGTAAAATTTCAAAGATCAATTAGATAAAGCCTTGAAAGGCCCATGAAGGTCAACATTTATTAGCTCATAGTGAACATGGCTCTGTCTTAAAGTGAAAATACACAAGACCTATTATAGTATTCTGTTGCCACTTCTAAACTAGTGACAAGTTGCAAACAGAGCTCTCCCAATAATTTTACTTGCAAGTATCCCCCAGAAGTCCACCTACTCTATAAAATGTTTTCTACTGGACTGCAAAATAGTTATACTTCCTTCATTCCACTTCCTGAAAAAAATTGATTCCATTTTTTTTTTCATTTATCATCCTATAGCACACAGTTTCCTCATGTGGTCTTTACTTATTTAGCCCTCAGCTTTACTGAGATAGAACTGACAGATAAAAATTGTATATATTGCCAAAATTCAATTTGATTGTCTGATAAACATGTATGTTATGAAATGATGCACACAATCAGGTCTGCTACCTCATATGATAGTCATTTTGTAAGGTGAAGTGAGGGCATTTTGATCTGCTCTCTTAACAAACTTTATGCATATAATGCGATAGCGTGAACTACGGTTGTATGTTAGATTATCCTAAGAGCGTATTCATCTTATAACTGAAAGTCTGAATCCTCTGGCCAACATCTCCTCCCTATTTCATCCAACTTTCAGCTCTAACAATCACTTTTCTCCCGTCTGTCTCTGTGAGTCTGACATCCTTTAGGTTTTTCACATCAGCAAGATCATACAGCATTTCTATGTCTGGCTTGCTCCACTTGACAAAAAAAACCTCCAAGTTCGTCCATGTCATCGCAAATAGCAAGAGTTCCTTTGTTTATGGCACAAGCACGCTCCTTTGTACACTTACGCTGCACTTTCTGTACTCGTTCAACCACTAATGACCTTTCAGGTTTCTGTGTCATGGCTGTCGTGGATAATGCTGCAATGAACACTTGAGTGCATACTTCTTCGGGAGAACTTATTTCATTCCCTTCAGTTCTATACTCAGAAATGGAATGGCTGAATAGCTCTATTCTTAATTTTTTGAGGCACCTTCATGCTGTTTTCAGCATAATGGTGGTCCCAGTTCTCATTCTCAACAACAGCATACCAGAATTCTTTTTTCTCCCCACCATAGGTGTCCAATTTGTAGGCTTGCCTCAGCCACACTGAGTGAAGAGGAAATTTCTTGGGCTGCACATCAAATATTTAATATAGTTAATGTATATAAGTAACAAAATTTTCATGCTGAAGTGCAAAACTTAATAAATGAGCTACTGTTTATTTCAGGTATTAGCAATGTTATATATGTGATTATAACAATACCACTAGCCAAAACTTATTTAATACATTTTTATACTTCCTACACCATAGGTGCTAAAAAAGAAATTAACTTATTCTAACTTATTGAATTAAACTGTTTTATATACTCACACAAAAGCTCAAGTTTAAAACTTAAATAGAAAAACTTATGTCTGCTTACTAAGAATGAACACCTGTCTTCACAAACACACACATGTTGTTAGGTTAAAATATTATTATTGGTAATGGCTGAATTTTACTCTCCAAATTCCACAAGTGCATGTATGTCTGATACACACTAGTTTGTGTTTTAGTGACTGCATACAGCAGCACAGGAAGTGGGGTTAGTACTGCATTGCACCCTCCCCTAAAAAGCATTCTGCTGTTGCCTGCATGGTCTGGTCTTCATTCAAATGTATCACTAAAAATCACATAATAATTTTAAAACTTTATAACTTGGTCCAGGCTATATCATTAGCTGTCCAGAGCTGTATATGGCCTGCAAACCAGGAACTAGAAATACTTGCTCTACACTTTCACTAACATTTATCTTTTTGATGAGTAGTCATGCTAACTGTTGCAAGGTGTTATTTCACTGTGGTTCTGATTTGCATAGCCCTGGTAATGAGTAGGTTCGGCACCCTTTCACATGCCCTTTGGCCATTCCTATGTCTTCTTTGAGAAAATGGCTAGGTCCTTTGACCATGTTTTAAAAACTCAGTTACTAGATTTTTGCCACTGACTTCATTAGCTCCTTACATATTTTGGATTCTAACCTCTTATCAAATATACTGCAAATATTTTCTTCCAGTCTATACATTGCCGTTAATTTGCCAATTGTTTCCTTTACTGTAAAGAAGTTTTTACTTTGATACAGTCCCATTTGTTTGATTTTGCTTTTGTTGCCTGTTTTATTTTTGTGTGTGTCTGTCATACTCCAAAATCACTGTCAAGGCTGATACCAAGGGGGTTTGCTTATATTTTCTTCTAAGAGTTTTACTGGTTTAGGTCTTAATATTTTAGACTGTTCCATTTTGAGGTTTTTTTTTTTTTGGTATAGTATAAGATAAGGGTCAAGTTTCATTCTTTGGCATGTGGATATCAACATCACTTTTTGAGATTTACTTTCTCCCATTGTGTATTCTTGGTCCCTTTGTTAAAGATTACTCCTGAACTCACTGTTGTAATCGAGGCTGGCCTTGGACTCAGGACAATATGGCTGCCTCAGCCTCCCGAGTGCTGGGATTATATGTATGCATCACCATACTCAGCTTTCTGTGGTACTGGGGAATTGAACTCAGGGCCTTGCATTTGCCAGGAAAGCGCTTTAACTGCAGTGCCATTCCTCCAGCTCCACATTCTGTTTTCTTAACTAGGTTTGCAAGCATTTTTTTCTAAGCTGTCTATACTGTTCCATTAGTCTATAGGTGACATATTGTTTTGAATGCTACTACTTTACAATTTAGTTTAAGATCAGGAAGTATGATGTTTGCAGCTTGGTGTCTCTTTTTCAATATTGCTTTGATTATTTAAGGTCTTTCGTGTTTCCATACAGATTTCAGTATTGATTTTTCTATCTAGGTGAAAAATGCCATTAGAGTTTTGATATGGATAGCATTGAATCTAGATCATTTTGGGTAGTTTGACATTTTAACAATATTAATTCTTCTAAATCATAAACCTATCCTATTTCCTCTTAAGGAAATTTAAAAATAATCATATATAGTCATCAGCAGTCCACAATATGCAATTAGGCATAAAATTACATTTGCACATCAAAGGAAATTTAGTTATTGTCTAAATCACTAAATTTGAGACAAGAAGCCCTTTCCTAGATTGTCACAGCTTTTGAGAGAATATTTCTAATATTTAATTAACAGAGCTGCTTTGCTAGAGAAAAAGGAATAAAACATTAAATATTAAAGGTGACAGATAGTTGCACTGAAGTCACTAAAAACAAAACACAGCAGTGTAAACCCATAGGCACAAAATGTAACTCAAAACATTAACAGAACTGAAGCTGTTTTTCTTCTGCATTGTAAGTCTTTTTCTGCAAATGGCAATACCAGAGCTCCAAAAAGGCAATCTTATACATCAAACTGTCATTAAAATATGTGGCTCTTTCCCGCAGTGTCATATTACTACTGCACCGAAAATTTTATTTTTCCAGTAATACTAGAGGTAGTAATTAGAAGGTATATTATTTCTGGCCAACTATAATGGAAACAGCCATGATGGACACAGCCCAAAGGTTAATTACTACACTACAAACACTGCAGCAATTAGCGTTTAGAGCAAAGGGTAACAAGACAATGCTCATTACGTGAAAGTGAGATTTTTAAATAAAGACTATCCTCTAAGTCACAGACTCCCCTAAGCCAATGTGTTAGCACATTCGTAAGTATCATTTAGAGGGACTGGGGCCATGGATAGAGTTCAAGGCCAAGATAAAAAAGAGATGAGAGAGAATTTCAGGAGAGTAGAAGCCCATGCCACTGTTCCAAATGCCTTTCTTCCATGATCCTCACTTCCCTGGGTCATTTTCTATACTCTGCTCAGCTCAGCCTCCACAGGTGTATACTCCCACTGCTGTTTGCTCCTTAAGTCCCTATAGCTTCAGCCAGTGGTCACAAGCGGCTGTCCACAAGGATGTCTACAGACTCAGGGAACAGCACTATATACTGGATGTCTGTATAGTGAAGTCATATATAAAAAAATCAAACTATTATGTAAAATATGTTCTACTCTACCTTGAAAACACTGTACCATTTTGAGAATAAGACACTTTTAAATATGTAAAGCTGTGTTGTAATGAGAATAGGCAAAATATCAAACATGAATAGACTTATTATTACATATGTCTGCATAGTATTGTCATGGAGGGGAGATATTTGAACCAGCATGTTAAAATAAAACTTCTGCAAATTATGATGCATTATATATTACTTACTAATATTTATTATATATCATAAATTATATTTTTATATTTTTTCTAACTTTAATTTTAGCAAACATCTAGTTATGGTGTTATAATCAAAACTTTCATATAAGAAGTGTACTATTAGCATTAAAGTCAAATTATATAGCTTTCCTGAGTTTTTGTAGCTCTTAGCATTTTTATTCACTTTGTTTTTGCAGTACTGGAGATTGAACCCAGGGCCTCACACCCGCTAGTCAAGTGCCTTACCACTGAACTACATCCCAAGTCCCAGCTCCTGGCATTTTTCAACAGCTTAGGGAAACTTTGTTCTGCTAAGGCAGGAGCAACTAACATTACCAATAAAAATCCTTAAAGTACAATTAATTTTTTAAAAATGAGAAATTAGGGTTTCCAATTGCTATGTAAGGAGCTTTGAGGTTGTCACTCAATCCTAACATGGAATACAAATTAAAGAAATTACAAATCCACAACACATCTTAGATCTGTTGGAGAAATGAGGCTTTGGGGAAAACCACTAACCCAAAACTGGAGAGACAAACAGGCAGACATAGAGAATTACAACTAGCCAGAGTAGAAAACCCCCAGCAGAAATCTCCAGGACAGCTAGTACAGGATAGCAAAACCAGACCTGTCACTGATGAATTTCTAGAGGCTGATATAGACAAGTGTGAGATTTATAAATTCCAAGGAGCCCAGGCTTTAAAAAATGCACACACATTTCTGTGAGTTCTACCTCTAGAAGCTTTTCCACATTCTCTCAGTGAAGACCAGAAAAAAACTCCACCTGTATGTGTCAAGGAGAGAGGGGAAAACAATCGTTTGAAATATGACTGCAATAGTTTGGATCTTGAATGTTCTGCAAAGGGGCAAAGTTTTAGCCCCCAGCCTGTACTGCTATCAGAAGGTGGTGAAAATATTTAAGAAATGTTAGGTCACCGGAGACATGCTCCCAAAGGTGATCCTGAGAATCCATCCATTCCTCTGTTTCTCTTTGCTTCCGGGCTGCCGTGAGGTGAGCAGTTTCTTCCAGCACACTCTCCAGGCATGATGTATTGCCTTCCCACGTGCCCAACAGCAATAGGCCCAAGGACTGAAACCTCTGACACCAGAAAATAAACTTTTATTTTATTTTAAAACCAAAATAAACTTTTCCACCTTAGAAATGCATCATCTAGCTAACCAACACAGTGTCAGAGCATTCTCTTTTTTGTTTTTCTTTTTTGAGACAGAGTCTTGCTCTGTAGACCCTACTAGTCCTGAACTCACTGTCGTAATCGAGGCTGGCCTTGGACTCAGGACAATATGGCTGCCTCAGCCTCCCGAGTGCTGGGATTATATGTGTGCATCACCACACTCAGCTTTCTGTGGTGTTGGGGAATTGAACTCAGGGCCTTGCATTTGCCAGGAAAGCGCTTTAACTGCAGTGCCATTCCTCCAGCTCCACATTCTGTTTTCTTAACTAGGCTTGCTCACTAGGGACACTACTTTACCAGTGTCTAAACCACTGAAGATTTACTAGAGTCTCATCAACCCAGGGAAAAGGGAGATATCCTACTCTTGTGCCTCTCGCCATCCTGTCCCACTGAATGAGACCCAAAAATCAAGACACACTTTGTGCGCAAGGACACTGGCTCACTAAACTTGAGGTCTGCAGAATGCTTGCCCCCCACACACACCTTAACATCACATTACTAAAGCTCTTCTATTGCAGTACATCATGTCTAGCTTTCTATCATAAATTACAAGGCACACTATAAAGCAAAACTTAAGTATGAAAAAACTGAGCAAGCATCAGAACCAGATTCAGATGTGGCAGAGATACTGGAATTATCATACCAAGAACTTAAAAAAAAACCTATGCTAAGGGCTATAAATGGAAAAGTAGACAATATGCTAGAATAAATGGATAGTTTAAGCAGAAAAATGAAAATCCTAAGGTAGAATAAATAAAAATTGCTAGAGATTATAAAACACTACCACAGAAATTTAAAAATTCCTTTGATGGGCTCATTGATAGACTAGATATAGTGAAGAAAAGAAGCTCTGAACTTGAGGATATTTTAATAGAAACTTGAAAACTAAGAAGAAAAAGAAAAGAGGAAGACAATATTCAAGAATTGCAGGCTACTACAAATGCATCACACGTGTGTAATGGAAATACTAACAGGAAAAAAAAAACAAGAGGAAAACAGAAGAAATATCTAAAGCAACAATGCCTGAGAATTTTCCCCAAATTTATTTCATTTGCTAATAATCCCATATCAATTCTCTAAAATCTCTTATAAAAGCCAAAAGTCAAGGGAATACTTCATAGCTCATTCTAGGAGAACTTTATTGCCCTAATACCACCAAAGCCAGGCAAAAACACTACAAGAAACAAAATCTATAGACCAGCATCTCTCTTGAAAATAGATGTAAAACTCCTCAACAAAAATATTAGTAAATGGAATCCAACAATGTATACAAATAGTTACATACCATGGCCAAGGTACAGTCTGTGGTTCCACGTCAGGAAATCAATGCATGCGATCCATCACATCCACAAGTAAAAGAAAGAAAAACCCTAAGATCATTTCCAATTGAGGCAGAAAATGCATTTGACAAAACCCAACATTCATCTATAGTTTAAAAAAAAAAACCACTCAACCAAGTAGGAATAAAGAAGAACTTCCTCAACTTGCTTCAATGAAATCTATAAAGAATCTACTCATGGTATCATCCTTAAGTATGAGAAACTTACTTGTAGAGGAACAAAGATAAAAATTACACCCGATTTCTCCTCAGAAACCACAAAAGCAAGAAGAGAATGTAGTGAAATGTTTCAAGTATTGAGAGAGAAAAGACCCTACTCATCTAGAATTCTGTATCTTGCAAAATTATCCTTTAAAAGTGAATAGCTATTCCTGTTTTTGGCTACTATTTTCTAGCATCCGTCCAGAGGGACGAATGGAAGAGAAAGAGAAAAACTAATGCAGTCAGGGAGTTCCACGTATGTCAGCCAATGGATTTCAAACTTCCAAGTGTGTGTGTATTTACCTCGTGCCTTTGAGATGAGCTTGCTATACTGAATGACAGAAGGTGATAAAGATAATTGCCCAAATGCTCCAAATCCTACCTATAAGGCTCCCCATCATTCTACTTCATCATCACTGTTCACTATGTAATTAAAATGCAATTAAAGATAAAATGGGCTTGACTTCTGTATAAATCAATTATGCCCTGTTCCTTTCCAAACCATGTAACACATGCTAATTAAAATTTCAAATGTATCAATTTAAAATGCCCTTGCCTGGTTCAAATACGCTAGCCTACCCACAGAAAGGTTTATTAAGTCTGTAAGAATTAGGGAGCAATATTCTTTCTACAAAGAAACTTAGGGAGAAATACTCTTTCTATATATAGAAACACTTTACAGATTAATAGAAATTTAATCTTTCCACAAGAAACTTTCTACATAGAAACTTATTCAGCAACGCATGAGTTCTGAATGATGTTAAATTTTCTTCAATACCGGATGTCATGGTTTATACTTGTAATTGTAGCATCTTGAGAGGCTAAGGCAGAATGACAAGTTCAAGCCCAGCCCCGGCAGCTTAGCAAGACCCTACAAAAAAACAAACAAACAAACAAACAAACAAACAAACAAAAAAACTAGGAATGTAGCTTAGTGAGGAGGCCCTGGATTCAATCCCAGTTCCAAAAAAGAAAAAGAAAAAAACAGTCTTTTTTTTTTTTTTCCATCTCAACCTCACCCCTCACGAAGGTCCCAAGCTTTTTATACAGAAGCTAGGGAAGACTTTTTTTCCAAATCACAGCCTTTCCCCATCTTGATGCTTTGCAGATTCCAAAACTCTTACTTGTTCAGAGGGGTCCTTCATCCCAGGTATTGAAATACGACCCTTGTTGTCATAGTAGGGTGGCTTATCTGACAATGGCTTCATTTACTGAGTACTTGCTACAAGTCCATTTGCTTCACATACAATGCCGTGTATTTCACATAAGGGTCTTAAACTGTAGATGTAAACGAATGTGAGGGACCTAGAACTACGCCATTTCGGTCCTCAAAACAAAACAAAACAAAACAAAACAAAACAAAAAAAACCAGACCGCAGCCTGTCACTTGCCTGTAATCCCAAGACTGGGCGGGAGGAGGGAGGAGGCTGAGGCAGGAGGGTACCAAGCTTGAATCCTCCCTGAGAAATTTAGTGAGACTGGGGATGCAGCTCAGCGCAGAGGCCCTCCGCTCACGCCCCAGAACCACGTACCACACACACTCGCAAAGCCGTCACCCATCATTGGAACTACTGCGAAGTTTCCCCCGGAAGGCCCGAAGCATTGGGTAACTGGTAACTTTACCGAGATGGTGGGTGGCAGAGCTGGTCCTAAAATCTAGGCTGACTTTCCTAATGCGGTTCTGTGTCAATAAAGCTGTGCCAGGGCTGGAATCCCACTGCCACCTGCACTTCAGGGTGGCGACCAGCTTCCCTAAACTGAGTTTTAAAAAGCTGGCAGGTTGTTTGCTGGGAGTTACCCGCCGTCAAACTGGGACCGGGTGGGCCATGGGCCTCGCGGAGCAACCTGACTGCATCCTGAAACCCGAAGAGCGGTGGGTCCGAAAGGAGCCGAGCGGCCGCCGCGCCCCGGGGCCCTTCGCGGGCGGCCGCCCCCCGCCGGGCGCTCTCCGGCGGGCGCGGGCGGGGCCGGGGCGGCGCCACTTCCCCGCCGCGCCGCGAGCCCCGACCTGCCCGCCGGCCCGCCCGGCGCAGTCTCGCGGGATCGCTCGGCTCCGCTCCCCGCGCGGCCCGCAGCGGCTGGGTCCGACGCCACGGGCCGTCTGAGGTGCGCGGCCCGCGAGCGCCGCCGCCGAGGTGAGGCTGCCGCGGGGCCGCCGGGACCGGGGCGCGGTGGGCGGGAGTCGGCGGCGGGGCAGTCCGGCCGCAGTCCGTGGCCGCGCGCGTCCGAGGCCGCGCGGGGCCGCGCCGCCCGCAGGCCGGGGCAGGTGCCGGCGGGGCGGGGCGGGCCGGGCCGGGCCGCCGGGGCCTCCCCGGTTCTCCGCGGCGCCGGGTGCGGGAGGAGCTGGGGACATCGGGGCGGGTGGCTGGGGAAGCTGAACGCGGGGAACCAGCAGTCGCCGAGGCCCCGGCGCCGGGAGCCCCGCCGCCCGCGGGGGAGTCGCTCGTTCCTCCGTCTCAGCGACCCCCGGGGCCCGCACCCCAGCCCGCGGAGCGCCGCTTTCGCTTCTCCTCGGGGTCTTCGTCGGCCTGGCCTTCGGAGAACACAGGAAAAGAGTCTCCCACAGAAGACCGCCACAGAAAGGAAGGCGCTGCTTTTTAGAGTCTTTAAAAGTTTGCTTGTAAGTCTGAAGGATTTCCTCTGGGCCGCAGTTTCCTAGTGTGTAAGAAGGTTTCCAACAGGGACCCTCGGCTTCACGGTTCTGTTCATCCCTTAACTTACACCGCACACCCAGCGTTACTTTTTTTCTCTAAGTTGCTCACCCGATCCCCCCTTTACTGTGTGTTCCGTAAGTCACAACCCTCCAATCGTCTGTTCCCTGGAGAGGAGAAGCAAATTATATATTCCATGCCAGGGCTGATGAGAGAGTATCTTGCTTGGATGGAATTTTCCATAGTTTCCCCAAATGTTAGTTATGAGAGCGAAAAATCTTAACACTGCGCTTGGATTCGCATTTGGTTTTATGACATTTTTTTTTTTTTTTTAGTTGATAACATCCTCTGAATTGTTTCTACAGCAATTGACCCAGAACTCCTTTTCAGAAAAACGACTTCCTTCAAAATGGTAAAATAATGAAATGAAGAATTTGAGCATTTTATCTTTGGATGGATGTCTTCCGATTAGCCCGAGCCATGTGGTAAAATGAGGAACTTGAAGACAATGGAAGTGATCACCTTTGTGTTGATGGGTCCTTTTCTACCCCTGATAAGAGGGCATAGCCTCTTCACCTGTGAACCCATTACTGTGCCCAGATGTATGAAAATGTCCTACAACATGACATTCTTCCCTAATCTGATGGGGCATTATGACCAGGGTATTGCTGCTGTAGAAATGGAGGTGAGTGTCTGTCCCAGGGCCTTACTGAAAAGTGGCCTTTGCTTTAGAATAACCTGTAAGAATGACTTTTATTTTTAAGCACATCAAAGGATTTCTTCAAGTCCTGCTCAAGTCCCTTGGAAAATTAAAACCCCCTACTGACTTATATTTTGTGTGCAGTTGGGTCCCTCTTTATTGAATTTGCTTAAGATAGGCTTTGTTTGTTTTACAATGGTGTGTGGTTGGGAAGGATTTCTAAATTTCCTGGCAAATACTTTGTATTTCTGAATGAAGTATTTAGTTCCTGTAGAAATGTGAATTCTGATTTTTTTCTAATTCACTGAACATACAATCTATGATGCCTGAATTAAAAATGAAGAAATTTACATGTTTTTAGAAGTAGTTGTCAAGTTCACTTGGCTCTGTTTCCTCAAAGCACATTATGGGAATATAATGGGGGTGCAGATTATTTTTCTAAAAAGTGTCTATTTTAAAAACCCACTTAAGTATTCTTTATAGATACTTATTAAATGAGACCACATGTCGTTTAGGAGCTGAGTGACATTAAAAGGTTGCCTTAGGTGCCTCAGTTACCTGCCATTGGTTTAGAGATATGCAGATATGCTGGGAAGGTGTGAGAAGAAAGTTGCCTGTAGAGACAGGAACCTGCCCTCCCTCCTGTACAGATCTGTCAGGTTGATAAATCTCATGAAGGAAGGAAGACAAATGCAGTTTGTAGTCTTTCTCCAGAAAAACTGCCTGAGCTTTTTTCCTTTAGATTGTTTATAAGAGATAAACTGAATGGGGTGTGGTGTCCATGCCTGTAATCTCAGCATTCTGGGAGGCTGAGGCAGAAAGAGCAAATTGGAGGCCAGGTTGGAAATTTTATGGCACTGTCTTAAAATTAAAAAAAAAAAAAAAGGGGGGTGGGTGTGGGAGGAGACTGGTCTGTAGCTTAGCAGGACAGGCCCTGAGTTCAATCCCTGGGACAAAGGTGGGAGAGAGGTGGAAAGAAGAAAGGGAGAGAGAAGAAATGCTAACTAGATTTCACGTTGTGGTTTTGAAAATCTTCTGTAGTTGTTTAAATTAAATTAAACTGCATTGTAGACTCATGTCTAGATAGGAAAGGTTTAAATACTTAGTAGGTATGTGACAAATTCTATCATTGTCTTCTTTCAGTGGCTTTTCAACTAATACAGGATGTCCTTTTGAAGACTGAACAGGTGATTCAGTGAGACTTGCATTGATTAATTAGAACCATTGTGAAGGCTTAATCTGTCTGATTAAGCAATAATTTGCATCATTCATTCATATTTTCTCTGATAACACGTTTTAGAGCATACTTTAGTAGTAGTCTTGAATTTTATCTTAATCTGATTTCCTTTTTATCTAGTAGCTACATGCATTTTAAGTTGGAAATGCTAACCTTATGAATTCTTATTATTTAGACTGAGTTCCTTAACATAAAATACCATTATAAATATAAGGAAGAGATGCCTCCCTTATACTGACCAGGCCTATGATGGTAACATGGTAATAACTAGTTTTTGTTCTACATATCTTTTTAAAGCCAGTAGTTTCTTTTTGAACTTTTAAAAAAAGTTATTTTGCATTTACCTGGATTCTTTTCGTAGTCTGAACATTATCAAGACCAACTTTCTTTGATTGCCGACATTACCAATATCTTCACTGTATAATCCTTTTATCATAAGCTTCCTCTTCATTGCCTCTATTAATGGAGTTTTTTCTATAAATCATACTTCAGTAGGCTTAAGAATACAAAAGAAGAAAGTATTAATACTTGCATTAACCTAAGTATACAAAAGAAGAGATAGAAAGGCAAAATAGTACAGCCCATGTCAAACTTCTGATTTCTGTGTAATTTTTTACTCTGCAGTGTTGTGCTTTTCCAACAGTCCCATTCTTATTTGTCCTTAGCCATCAGCATTCTTTTTTAGTTTCTATCTAGAATTGCCAAAATTCTATAGTTTGAGAAATATTTGTAAGGGACTCTAAAGATCATGTAAATGGGGTAGGAAACATCTGGTCCACGAACAACTGTCAAATTAGGGGTTTGCAAATTAAACCCTGTCAGATTAAATGTTTTACAAAATATAGCAGGCTAATTTTTAAGTGGGTATTTTGCAGAGCTCATGAATGGTATCATAAATATCCAAACAGATTTCAGAAAAACGGTTCCTCACCCGTAATAGAACTTCTTAGCATTTTTTTATGCCATCTATCCCTTCTCAAAATAAGAGAATGTTTTAAATTTAAAATAAAATGGATAAAATTATAAAAGAAACCAATTATACTGACATACACTCCTATACATGACTCAGGTTAAGAATCCCTGAACCCTTCATTGTGCAAGGAAAGAAACTGAAGCCCAGCAAAGCTGCAGTTTGTCCAGAGGTTTGAACTCTGATCTGACTCGGTCTTCCATAATGTTATCTTAAACTGTTTTACCCTTGGTCTTGTTGTAGAAACCAGATTTCCCTGATAATTCGAAAGCTATGTGTACAGTTCAGACTCTTCTACTTCTTTGCAGACTTCAGCAAAGGTGACTTTTTTAGACCTCTGTTCAGCTTTGCCTCCAGTTCTCCCTTCACTGTCTTAATTACAAAGTCTTCTAGGATCAGAAATACCACCCCCCCCCCCCCCCCCGCCAACCCTTTTGCTTTCCTCTAGTGGTGCCAAATTATTCTACAAAAATGCAAATCCATGCAGTTCAACTTGGGGTGAAAATTCTTCACCATGCTCCTAAGACCAGAAAAATAATCCTGGTTCTGGCGTGGTACCCAAGGCCGGTCAGTGGACCTTGCCTCCCACCCAGTCTCCCGTCTCTTTCCTTCCCACACTGCTTCAGCTGAACAGACTATTTGTAGAACTGAAATCTTTATCATTATCACCTCTGCATTTTTGCCCATTTTTGTATTCTCTGGTGAGCTCTTTACCTTCTCTTCTTTTTAATTTTTTCCCACTGCTTTTATTAATATGTATATGCAATACATAATGTTTATAATGAACGTGAGTATTTTATGCACATTTATATCACATCAATATTACTATCCCTTCCTCTCCCCACTTTTGGCCCTACCTCCTCTTATTTACCTACTTGACTCCTTCAGATCTCAATTAAAACAATTTGCTCTTTTTAGTGAGGCCTTCTTTTATCTCTCAAGTATAGTAAATGGTCCCACTCCCTACCTTTTTATAGTGCTTAATATTTATGAGCGTTTGGATATATTTCATGCTACATTGCAATTATTTACATGCCTTCAGTTTGTGAGCTTGTTGGAAATAGGAACCTGTTTATTCATATTCTATCTCTAATGCCTAGTACAGTGCTTTTGAGCATGATAGGTGTTCAAAAAAAAAAAAAAGCTAAATAAAGAAAAAAGTGGTGTTCTCTGTCTCAGTAAGGCCGCAAAGAAAATTTTCTTTTAAATCCTCTTTCATCACCTACATTGTACAAGTTAAAGACATTCTAATACTTGTGGGTGGCTTACATATAATCTGCTTTTGTTTTACCTAAATCTAGCCATAATGTAATATATCAGTTGACCCCTTTATTTACTTTCCTATATTGTTTATTAGAATCTGTTTCAAATTTTAATTTTAATTATTTCTATTTAAGGTAAAGGAATTCATCTTTTGATGGAATTATATATGTGTCAGATTGTTTTCAAACCAATTTTAATACTTAGTAGTCTGATTAAGTACTAGATTATAGCTGCATATGCTTTGGCTTTTACTAAAATGTATTTTATTGCTTCTCTAAAGAATGGTTTTACATCTCCAACTAACTGTCTCTGATTTCTGCCTGTCCTTGTTGAAATAACAGAGAATTAATGTTAGGGTGAGCAGCTGAAGAATTGCCTGATGATAATGACAACTAATTGAGCTTTCTTAGCCACCAAGAATTCCACTGAGTCAGGAGACCTATTACATTCCTCTTACATACTTCAGTTTTCACTGTGTGGCAGCCTGCTTTATGGAGCTTAAGTATTTATGTTCCTGGTTAGTCTTAGTATATAAAATAGTTTAGGGCAGTGATTGTCAAAGTTTAGTTCATAGACCAGCAGCTTGTGAGCTTGTAGGCCGCTGTATTCACCCCATGAATCATGATCTCTGGAGGTACAGCCCAGGAAACTGGGTTTTAACAAGATGTCTAGGTGCTTGTTATGAATGTTAAAGTTCAAGGGTCATGGGTTAAGATCTCATTACAGACTCCCTCTATTGCCTCTTACCCTTTTATCTTATTATTTATTTGTATGCCAGCACATAGGAGAGAAAATGTTTGATGTGATTAACCTCTTTGTTTTTTAGGGAATACTCTCTGAGAATTGTGATAGCTGTGTCACCAGACAGCATGGGTCCTTGCTTTTAGGGATAATGGAAATTAAAACTAAAGCACAACTTTTCAGGATAAAAGCTTCAGTTGTAAAATATGAGAAAAATTGGAATGCACTTCACATCAGATCAAGGAGCTAACAAAGGCCGAATTTTTAGCTTTGCAGACCATATATTCAACTACCTTTGCAATTGTAGTAGAAAAGCTGTCATAGGCTCTGTGAACAAATGAGTATGGCTACATGTCAGTAAAACTCAGTATTTCCAAAAACAGGCAGTGTGTCATATTTAGAACACCCTGCTGAATCTTAATATACTTGGAAGTATTTTAAGGATAGCATACCATGTAATAAATACTGCTTTGTATAATTAACATGTTAGTATTTCCTCTGAGATATATGCTATGTATTTTCCACATTATTTTTTTTAGTCAAATGTATCACAGACCCAAAGGGTCTGATGTGGATATCACAGTCATTAAGTTTTCAGAGGTAGCCTGACTGAAAGAACTTCAGTTTTTTGTTATTTTATTGTGGGAACCAAAAGCCATTTGTATTGTAAAGAGTTAATTTATGACTCTGAATAATGACTTGGCTTTGTAATGAAAAGGATGTTGTATAGTCTAACTCTTCCAAGTGGAAAAACAAATGGCTGCTGATTTTCCATTGTGTTTCTTTTGTTTCATATCCACAGCATTGTTTCTCAAATTGTGAGGCTGATGTCCCTTGAGAGGCTGATTTCATCCAGAAAGAGCTGGGACTGACCTAGGGAAAATGGAAACAGGAATATTGTATTTTTCTTTTTGAGCCACCTTCACTGAGATCTAGGCAAAAGCAAAGGCACATATTGTGTTTGGAACAGTATGTGGTCATTGCACTTTTAAACAGTCTAAAGGGAAGTTAGCCCCACAAAACGGGCCTTTCCTTTTCATCTGTTAATGTGTACTATTAAAATGTCCCTAGTCAATTAAAAATAAAGGAGGTGAAGAAAACCTGGGCCAACTGACTTCTAAGGAAAAAAAATCTATTCCTGTTGTGTGGTGTTTTTAAAAATATTTTAATTTTTCTGATTTTAGAAAAAAGTCAGTGGACTGCATCTCTCTACTGCCTATTACTTTTCCTTCTTATTATTTATCTTTGTATACTAGCACATAGGAGAGAAAATGTTTGATGTGATTAACTTCTTCGTTTTTTTAGAGAATACTACCTGAGAATGGTGGTAGCAGTGTAACCAGCCAGCATGGGACCTTGCTTTTAGTGATAATGGAAATTAAAACCAAAGGACAAATTTTCAGGATAAAAGCTTCAATTGTAAAGTAAGAGAAAAGTTTTAAGGGATTTCATCTCAGCTCAAGGAGTTAAAAAAGGTAAACATGGCACTTAACTGAAGAAGAGGAAGAGAAAATAGGAAAAGGACTCCAGCTTAAGTAGCCAGAGGGATGCACTCTGCTGAAGAAAATCAGCCTGGCCCATCCACAAAAATAGGAGGCCAGCTTTTAAGATTAGCTGAGGTGAGCCGCAGTCCAGTGAATCATTCTCATCCTGGTTTTATAGCTCAGACTGAATCCTGGTCACTCAGGAGGCAATTCACTTTCAGTGGGAAGAATCCTGACTTACAGGGGGAATCCCAGTGATGTGAGAGTCTACTGGAATCCAAAGGGATCCTAGGTTTATGGCAGTGGAGATTTTGGGTACTGCTGAGTGTTTCTGTGAACCCCATTACCCTAGTGTCCTCAGTCTTGAAAGATACTGAACTAGGCTGAGTAAATTTAGGGCTGCCTTGTTTAGACAGATACTCTGTAAGTGGCTAATATCTGAATGCAAAGCTGAGGAGTTGACCCAGAATTTGACAAAATGAAGGTTCAGCTTTTTCTGCTTTTAGTTATCGGGCACTTGTAGGCCCAAGTGAAGAATCTTGATTTTTTTTAAAATCAAAAACCACTTTTTTAATGACTGACTGCCTCAGAAGAAAATACGTATCATGCATTTAATGAGAAACTGAGAGCCCGTGAGTTTGTCTTTTGTCTCTGAGGTAGTCTCTGACTATGTCAGCTATTCTAAAAGTAAGATATTAATTATATAAAACAAAATAAGAGACTGAAAAGTGTCCCAGGTTCCTAGTGTGTGTAGTGGCTCCTATTGTGTTTTAAAGGCAGAATCACAGAATTGCCTTCCTTTGTTATGTCCTATTACAGGGTAGGCGAAGTACCTTGACTGCTTCTCTTATCTCTGGAATAAGAGTAGACCTGTGTTCAGAAGGATAGTATTTCTCCTAGGAGGCTCTGCTGATAGGACAGAGGTTCTCCTCCATTCCTGAGGATTCCACAGTCTGGGGTGTTATACCTTCAGGAGATCCTTCTATAAAGAGTTATGGCCCTATCAGACTAGGGGAAAACTGTTCTGTTATTACTCCCTTGAGAATATGGCCTGTAGATAACGAAGCTTGGTGATTCTAGTCATATATTCATGAACATTTGTTGAATGCATACCTGAGTGTATAGTTTTCTCACAATTAGAGCTTTGCAAGTTATAACTTTTAAGTTAAAAATTAATTGATCATTCACTAGACACATTCCTTTTTAGTACTAACCAGGTAATGTGTACATTTATTTGTCTAATTTCCAAAGGAAAGCTCTTTTGGAGAAATAATTAAATTTTTCTAATGCTTCCTGACAAATATTTTTTAAATACAAGGTTTTAATTACAAAAGTACTGCAAATCCCTGCCTTTCTCTTCTTCCTAGGCTCCACTTTACATAGTTTTTAAAAAGCTGATTTGTCTGAGATTGATCACTTTCACAAAAATAAGTGACAGAGTTTGTACCCATTCTTTAATAGAGCAGTCCACTGACTTTCTCAGTTACTCCGGACAATTCTAATCAATTAGACAGTGATTGCTCTGCGAAAGAGAATTGAAAACATTTGAGAGTGCTTTAGGCTTCCGTGAATCTATTGTTTCACTCTTTTTCAGTCATTTCTCAGATTTCTTGATTTTCAATTTTCATCACTATCATTAAATGTCAGCTTTCTTTTCAGTGTCATTTTAAAGAACAAAGTAAAGATTTTATTATTTCATGGAAATTACTAGTAGCAGGCATAAATCCTGAGCTGAGAATCATATCACTGTAAAGTTGGCTTCTTTCCATGTGCCAATGGAATTCCGATGAATGCTTCAGAAAAGCGATGAGTATTTATACATTCTGTATCTTAGTACAAAGGGAAATAAGGCTTAGCTGAGTTATGGCTACAGGACCACCCTGCTTAGGTAGGCTTGGCTTCATATGTTTTTTTTTTTTAAATCAAAGACGTCTTTTTTCAATCCCTCTTCATTAAAATGCCAGCCTAAACTTTCCCTTCAGGATCTTTCAGTGCCACAAGCCGAGATCCACAGTGCAGTTTTTTGTCATTACATTCTGCTAGCTGGTCTTTTTTGTGTTTATCTCATTGAGGCCAGCTGGTGTTTTTTCAACTAATAACTGAGTGCTCAAATTAGGAATATCTAAGATGCTATTTAGGAACTATAATACAATAATGAGCTGAACAGACCTCGACCCTCTAGAATGAATATTCTGCAGGAGGAAATACAGGACAATCTGTTTTTGTCACAGTGCTTTTAGTTCTAGTTTTAGCAAAAAACTTATTTCCTTAGGTTACTTTTTTGTCCATGCCTACTCATTTCCAAAAACATTTTAGACTTATTTTAATATACTTTGCTTTAGACATTCTTTCAGTTGTTTTGTATAGCTTTTTAATTCTCTCAACTGAGAAAAAGGAGCTCGCTTTGCTTGGCCTGAGGTAGGGCACTTTGACTGGTTAAGCAGAAAGGCATTGACTGCAAGAGCAGTGAATAGCTCACAGACTTAATCTGTGCACTAGAATTCAAGCTCAGGAGGTAGGGATAGGGATAAAAGTTACAGCTAAGATCCTGACAGGGGTACAGTCTACTTGGGAGCATTATATACAGGGAATTTCAGTGAAGACAAAGCTTGGATGGAAAGGACCTAGTGCCTTAACCTAACATTAGTTGGACGATTCCCCTGGTTATGCAAATTGAGAGCTTAATATTGGTTGCTGCTCTGCTGCTGTCACCTTGACTCCTCAGGAATAGCCCGATCAGGCTCAGGAAGAAGTTGTGCTATTGAATGTGGGCACCCTTCCTCCTACCAAGACCCTTTTGTCCCAAAGCTTGATCATATCCTGGAGTAACTAGGAAAAAAGGCTGATTGACATCCGCAGAGTGGATTATTTACTCTGCATGTTTAGAATGCTCCATCTGCATTGAGATCTTGTGGTTTGCATCCACATGAAACAAAAATATTTTTACATTAAGTGCTCATTTTGGAGAAGTGTATTTACATATTGCTTTTCCAGACTCCTAATCACCAGTTCTGCAATTTCGCTCTTTAAAGTCTCTGTCTGGTTACGCCATTAGCTACACATATGCCACTCATGAATCTGTATAACTTCTGCATCCCAGACAGTCTTCCAACTAGCCGTGTAGGTAAGACATATTTAAATTTCTGCTGAGTAGGGACACTTCTTTGTGTCCCACTTCTATAGCGGTTCACTTTTGATTTGGACTGACTTGTATAAACTAGGTGTTACAAATTGGATCTGGAATGTCCCCCAAAAACCTTATTTTGGAAGGTGATTCACAGGGGTTAACTGCTGATTTCCTGACCATGTCCTTAAAGAAGCTTTTATTTCTCTGAGGTTTAAAACTGTAACTAGCAGGACTATTACAGTTTTTATTGAATGGCAGAATCTCAAAGCATTACTGATTCTTTGTGTGTTGGGAGATGGGCTATTGGGGATTGAACCTATGGTCTTCACACTGAGCCCCTTTTTATTTTTTTCTTAATTTGAAACAGAGTGGTTGTGATAAGTTATTGGATAAGTTTCCTTAAGAATATAAGAATGAGAAATTCATAAACAAGATCATGAAGGCATTTGATTACTTAGAGATTCAAAGAAGGCCATTACTAAGGTAAAGAAATGGCATACATTTGAGACAGATTTAATATTTGTTCAATACACAAATTTACATAGAACTTACTTGCTAAATACTAGAGTAATAATATGAAACTTAGAGCATAAAACTAAGGATATAAAAATATATTGACTCTGGTTAGAAATCTTGACATCTAAAGTTTTGGTTTCTGAGAATGGTGCCAAGGACATTTTTGTGGAAAAAAATTAATGATTTCTGTTAAGATTTTTACTTGAAAAGATTGGAGAAATACACTCACGATGTTTGGTTTTCAATTGACTGGCATACTGAGTTGAATAATAGGCAGAGCCGTTCATTGTTTAGAGTGGTACTATTTGTCTTTAAACTGTTGCAGAATTATCTGTGCTTCATGAGGCACATGTATCAGCTTGAGGTTTTGTAATCTTTGATATGTGGCCTGTGATTATTTGTTTTTGTCAAATTGGACTCTCATATAAAAGATTCCCTCTTTGGGTATCTTTTCTCCCCTTCATTCTTATCAGTATTCTTGTTTTGTGCTTTGGAGAAGGAAATTTTCAGGGAGAATTGAGTGCAGCACAGTGTAAAGGTTCAAGAAGATCTACTGTGGAGGCTTATGGGCCAAGGTTCATTTCCTACTTCTGTTTTTTTACTTTTGTGACTATACAAAATTGCTTGACTCAGGTACCTCATCTGTAAAGAGGAGACAACATCTGCCTCAGAAGATTGTTGTAAAAGTAAATGGTAAATGGAAAAGGACAGTGCCTAGTTGTCTTAGTAGTTACTCATTGCTGGGACAAAATATTTGACGTCCACAACGTAAGGGAGGAAAGACTTTCTTTAGCTCACAGTTTCAGAACGTCTCCCACAGTCCATTTAGGGGTGGCTGGCAATGGTGGA
Organism: Ctenodactylus gundi; assembly: GCA_004027205.1. Classification (NCBI taxonomy): domain Eukaryota; kingdom Metazoa; phylum Chordata; class Mammalia; order Rodentia; family Ctenodactylidae; genus Ctenodactylus; species Ctenodactylus gundi. The sequence goes on along the minus strand of PVKB01004908.1, from coordinate 2,049 downwards.
AACACCAGGCAGAAGGGGCAGAGGCTGAAGATCTGCAAATGGCGCTGAGGGAGAAAGCCAAGTGAAGTTGGAGCCAAGTGAAGAGAGAAATAGCAGATATCCTGATTCTCAGGCATAGGCCAGAACTTACCCTGGAAGAAGCTGCAATAATGTTTCCTCTCCTGTCCTTTATTTAGTTCAAGCTGCCAGTTGGAGGTGGGCACCTCTCCCTCAGTTCTCCACCTATAAATTAGTAACACATACCTGAAAGCTCTGCCCTGGGCAACCCTCTCCCCCATCTCAACAACTCAACACAGTCCCTCCAAGTCAAACTCCAGCCATCTGCCCCTGCCAGGCTCTACCTCCCAACAGCACACAGTTCACAGATATTCCACTATATCCAAACACATGAGACTTGGGGAACACTCTAGATCCAAACCATAGCACTAAATGAAGCAGAAACTCAGCTTTATTGTCAGTAAAGTTTTGCTAAAAGAAGCAGTAAATTGGGAATAAGAAATGTAGGCTCTAATGCAGAGTTGATTTTAGAATTTCAGTAATAAATTGTAATAAGAAATAGGTCATGGTGGACACACTTGTAGTCTTAGCTAGTTGGGAAATTAGGGTGGAAGAATCACAGATTTGAGACCAACCTGGGCAATTTAGCAAGACCTTGTCTCAAAGAGTCAGGGATGGAGCTTATTGGTGAGTGCTTGCCTAAATTGCATGAAACTCTGGGTTTCAGGCACACCAGTAATAACAATTTCCAATAAGAAACTGACTTCCGTTTTCTCACTTGTAATCTCACAGTTTGTACTAGATAGGTGGTATGCAATCTGATCTCGGGAGGGGCTTTGAGGTCACTGGTAGGGAAAGGGAACCATGAGGTGTTGCTCAGCAAGGCTTCCTTCTCAGCCATAACAGCTGTGCCTTATTTGTTTAATACCTTGGGCTTCTTTGTAACCACTTATTTGAAGAAAGCATTTCTTGGCAAGGTGTGCTCATGCACACACACTCTGAAAACAGTTGACTTAAGAATCCTCTCAGCTCTCTCTCAAATCTAAAATTATTTAAGTCTATTAGCCTGTAAGTAGGTGGAAGTTGGTGGTCCAACAAGATCTGACCCAAAGACATGTTTTTGTTTTGCCCTGCATGGTGTTTTAAATGCATGATGTGCCAAGATAGAAGATTCAGGAGATTTTACACAAAAATTCAGGTTCATCTTTCTGTGAAAAATGGTTATATCTGATAGTTCTGTGACCACATTTCCAAATCACAGTCTGCTGCAGTCAAGTGGAAACTGCTACTCACCTACTCCCTTTGTATTACACAACCCTAGGAACTTACCTGCCTGGCCTCCAAAAGTGTCTGAGTTTTCAGCATCTGGTTTATGCCCTACTCAGTGCATGAACATAACATTGGCTATCTAGTAGAATTAAACAAAGGAAATAAATTGCCCTACTTGCTCTGTAAGAATTTTATTGTAATATAGAAAACATATTTATGTTACTGTCATTTTTGCCAACCCTTGAACTTGACAGTTATATGAGTGCTGACCATCAGTTTATTGTGGCCATTGCAAAGTGGCTTCTGAATTAGAACTAAACAGAGTATGTTTCAGTTCTTCCTAACAAATGGTCTGATTACCAGTCATTTGAAAAATTTAGGCCCTTGACTTTTGTGGGGATGGTAAAAAAGAAGTAAGTGTATTGGTTGCCTATTACTCCCCTGCTCACCCGAGTCCTGAAGGATGTACACACAGTCCAAGTATTCTCCTGCTCAAGACAGAGGGAGTTGAGAAAAGGCCTGGGCTGTTTGCTCTTCAACGAGTTTCTTAGCAGGCAAAGGGTCAGGTCTGCAACCATCATTCACATTAAGGGTGTTGCAGAACACCAGCTGTAGTGGCACTGTCTTTGCTCACTTTGTCCCACCAGGACAAGTGAGCTTTTCTCCCCCCACCCCGGCTCTCTCTTTTTCCCTTTGTTTTATTCATATTTATATATGTGATACATAATGTTTACATTGAACTTGAGTGTTTTATACACATATATATCATGTCAAAATTACAAA